>CM077148.1:66421965-66644064 GCA_039583875.1 Platanthera guangdongensis | reverse complement strand
AAGGGTAAAAAGGGGCTTGAGAGATTGTGGTTTCCTTGATCTACTAAACTAATTTAAAGCTGTCAGGTCAAAGGCACCACTTCACAAGGTGAGGTGAGTGTATCGTCCACGATGCTGAACTTCGGTTGGGCGAGTGGACGAAAAGCTAATGGGTGGAAGTGTTCTTGTGCGAGTGCAATCAGGTGAAACAAGGGTATGTAGTGGATATGGAGTGGCCGAGGCGCATTCACACACACAACTCACAAGCAAATGCAAACCACAAACATCCACTTAGACATATAGTATAAAATGTAGTTCATTACAATAACAAATTATTCCATACAACGGAGGAAGAGGAAGAAGAGTAAACCACTAGAGGAAAGGTCCACCGCAGGTCGTGGTCGGAATAGCAAGTTGTCAATCCGCTTCCGGGCTCAGTTCGAGGAGGCTTCCGGTACCAATGAGTTGTCACCTCGAAGGCCTTTGAGTCCGTTCTCTAGGTTGTCTTCTTCTCCAACTCCAGTGGAAAGCTTGGATTTGAGGTCATCAATGGCTGGGAGCTTTGCCGGAGGGTTTTGAAAGCTTCAGAATCACCGGCTATGCACTCCCGATGAAGGTGGAGGTGGATGGACCAGCGGGAGAGTGTAATGGCACTTCCCGCGCACTCCCCGATCGCAGAAATGACGAGTGTTGACCTAAATCGTGGAGCAAGCCCTTAAATACAGAGGCAACAAAAGCAGAGCGCACGATCAGTGGCGCAGGACCAATGGTCATGCTCACTATAGGTCGATGATCGTGTGCAATTTCCAATTAAACCTGCAACTTGGAAAGAAACATCAGCAGATATGCGCACGATCAGTGGCGCACTACCGGTGGTCGTGCGCACTGAATCCGCTGATCGTGCGATTGACTATTATAGATTTGCAGAAATCAAGGGTAAACGCGCACGAGCATTGGGCACGACCAGTGGTCGTGTGCACTATGACCAGTGCTCGTGCGATAACCGAGCAGAATTAGGAAAAGGAGAATGTAATGCACACGATTAGTGGCACACAACCACTGGTCGTGAGCAGTAAGTCCAGTGATCGTGTGCAGTGTTCCTGTATCGTCGGGGTCTCCCGAGCGGTTTCGGAGCATGCACACGATCCATGTACCAGCAGAAGAGGCAGATAGACCACCAAAAGTGCACACCACATTCTCAAGACACGGCTAAAGAACAACAAAAACACAGAAACATCTAAAGCACACAGAAATGGGCCTAAAGTGCACTCAATCATGAAATAGGCAAGTAAGCAAATATAAGGAGTTTTAGCTCTCAAGTGCAGTGCTAAAACGATAAAATTGGCCCAGATGAGTCCAAAAATCAGTGTAATATTTGGACTCATCATCGTATACCGCCGATCAGAGGTTCTTCACTTATTGGTTGGGTGGTTCGATCCTAGTGCACCAGTCCCACACTGGCGACATCCCGTCTTCACCACTCAGAGGTACTCCTCACAACATCCACATACACAACCAGAGCAGATCGACCCACACCATGTGGTGTGGTAGCCAGGTCTATCGAGGCTCCCCTGACATTACCACCCATCGACCCCTCACCCATATCTGATCGACCCACACTATGTGGTGCAGCAAGTAGGGTCCACCTCACTTCCTCCCTAACATTGCCACCCATCGATCCTCACTAATACAGATCAACCCACACCATGTGGTGTAACAAGCCGGTTCATTCCGTATTTCCCCCAGACGTGCTACCCATTGATATCTCAACATAACCAAGAGCTTAACCAAAGCCTCCCTACATCCATAACCATCATCACATAGCATTCATTCATCCAATACACAAAGCAAATAATTCATATCATCAAATCCACGGAGTCTTCTCCGGTTTAACCATGATCATCACCAATCCAGACTAACGGTCCAGATGGGCTTTACACAGCATGTCTATGTCGTACTTCACAATTCCGGCTCTAGATGCAGACCCAACTACAGAATCGCTTAAGAGATCCAACTCTTGGTGGAGGAATCCACGCATATGCATAAAGAAAGGACTTCGATGTCCAAGAAGGAGATCGTTACCCTCGAATATCGCTTCGGCGCCATGAAGTAGCCGGATGGAAGTCACCGCCTCGGCTTTGCCTTTACAAATCCGCTCTTGGATCTTCGCTCCGCACTCCGTAGCTCCTCCAGCAGCTGGCTTTCCCCCTCCTTTCCTTCCCTTGCTCTCCCTTTCTCTTTCTCGCTCTCTTGGAATGAGAATAAGAAGGAGAAGATGAAGAGGAGGGATTTTATACCCTTTCTCCCGGCCTCACTCCACATGGAAGGAGGCTGAACCACTGGATCCAAGATCAGGGAATCGAACGGCTCAGAATTGTCCAAAAAAGCACTGAACACATCCTTTCACGCCCTGTGACACGCCCGTGTCACAGGCCGTGTCACTTAAGCGGCAGTCAACCGACTCAAATCCAGCCAGCCAGTACACAGCCGTGTGATACGCCCGTATCACACCTTACACGCCCGTGTCATGCCAGACACACCCGTGTTTGCCACCCATTTACTTCACTCAACACATCTCAATTTCACCCGAAGTCACAAGCCCTGGGACACGCCCGTGTCGCAGGCTGTGTGCACCTGGACACACCCGTGTCCTCAAGCACACGCATTCCCTCCGGCTGACCCGTGCAACTGACATGCCCTGTGACACACCCGTGTCACAGGCCATGTTCTTTGCACTCGACGATCGTCGACCAAAATTCGTCGACCACACACCAAACGGCTCAACCCAAGCACGACAAGCCCTGGGACACGCCCGTTTCCCATGCCGTGTCACCCGCGCATGAACCCAAATTGATTTGGGGTGTTACAATCCTCCCCTCCTTCAAATAATTTCGTCCTCGAAATTTGGCGCACCCCAATCAGCCACATAACCACGCAATGTGCAACCGAGCACTTGAATACGCGAGCCGGGTTTGAGCTCAGAGGCCATGGCTTGTCTCACCCCGAAGCATCACACCAACTAAACAATACATATATCATATACATACATCCCTAGCTTCCATCTGTGCACATGCAGCCACAAAATTTATCAAGTGATCGAGAAACAAACACATCATCGAGCGATCGTACAATCGAGCGATCACTTCCATATCACAAGTGTTCACCAACATTTTAACATGTAACATGACATATAATATAGACAACCATCGCATTAGTCCACATTATTCACATCCCCAAAGTGATACAGGTCATGATTCTTACTTCCGCTCAGCCTCCCGATTTTGCATTTCTCGTGTAAAATCCAAATTAAACACTCGGGGCTGAATGTCATCAATTGAGTTTTACGGCCCTTGCACTTCCATATTATGCAATCGAGGTTGCGTCCGGGATGCAGATGACTCGACCATTTCTTTATAATTTTCTTCATATGACTCACCTGTCTTTTTCTCACTCTTTGGTGGACCACTCCAACAATAGTTGGCTAAATGTCCTTGCTTGCCACAGTTAAAACATGTGCGTGGCTCTATATATCCTTGTCTAGAGGTTGCCCTCAAAAACATAGTCGACAGAGTTGATTTGGCAGGCCTAAATCTCTTCTTATCTCGTCATCTAAACTCCGACTATTCCCATTGCGGAACTTTGCATTTGTATTTTTCCATTGCTAATTTCTTTTTATCTTGCAAACCGTTTCAAATCCTTTTCCAGCACTCGGGCTGTATTTACAAACGCGTGAAACTCCATAAACCATTTCAACTGCTCGTCCGCTCCTTGCTCATCCGCCACAACATCAGCGTGCCCTTGTCTTGCACTGGGCCGTACTGGCACCCCGGCATGTCTTGCCTGCCCAGTAGGCTGTGCATGTAATACCGCAAGAACTGTCTCCATCACCACCCGTATGGTCTCCGCCGAAGGAGGCATAGGCACTTCAACGTGGTGCTGCACTCTCATCGGACCGATGGGGCTTAGACTTCCCAGCACCACTCCTCGCCACCTATCAATGTACAAAACACAATTATTCATCAATTGCATAATGGTAATTATACATTGACTACACACTCTTGCCCATTACGTGCATGAAATATATTCCTAGTAGACATTCGTGAGTTCACTTATGTTCTCTCCTCCCGGAGAATCTAAACCTCGCTCAGATACCACTTTGTAACGCCCCCACTCATCACATGTCATATAATGGTGGGTCCGGCCGGGGCCCCACGCCATATGTCACAGACAGGCGGCAGAATTACTTGTGAAAATCAAAATCTACTCGCACCCTAACTCAATACATTCTTGCACAGCATTTTACGTTAACATGAACTCAACTCAAAGAATTTCCACTACTATATAAACTCCAAATTTATATATCCAAACCAGGAATGTATACAACACACACTCTTAGCCTTATGGCCTTACAAGTTTCTCTTTACACAAATACATTTTCGTACATCGGCACGCAGGCTGGCCACACATGAAATCCAACCACGCTTCGCACGGACTTCAAGGGCCTTTAGCAGCATGCCTCCAGTCCGCTCATTTCATATTATGCAACAGCACCTGCAAACACATTTCCACCAAGGGGCGGCAAACAATGTAACGGTCAGCTTCAGCTGACCACTTATAACGACCCTAACCCATACCCAGGGCAGTGGTTCTTTCCCTGTATGCATTGCCATATCATAATCACTATCAATCTATCAACCACATTCATATCACAAATGTCGGTATCCACAACACGCTCCGTGCACTCAGGGAACCTAACTGGTGTACTAGATATCCCAGTCATACACCACCGATCAGAGGTTCTTCACTTATTGGTTGGGAGGTTCGATCCAAGTCCACCAGTCCCACGCTGGCGACATCCCGTCCTCACCACTCAGAGGTCCTACATCACAGTATCTACAAACACAACTAGAGCATATCGACCCACACCATGTGGTGTGGCATCCAGGTCTATCGAGGCTCCCCTGGCATTACCACCCATCGACCCCTCAGCTATATCTGATCGACCCACACTATGTGGTGCAGCAAGTAGTGTCCACCTCACTTCATCCCTAACATTGCCACACATTGATCCTCACTTATACAGATAAACCCACACCATATGGTGTAACAAGCCGGGTTCATTCCGTATTTCCCCCAGACATGCTACCCATTGATCTCTCAACAAAACCATGAGCTTAACCAAAGCTTCCATACATCCATAACCATCATCACATAGCATTCATTCATCCAAAACACAAAGCATATATTTCATATCATCAAATCCACGGAGTCTTCTCCGGTTTACCCATGATCATCACCAATCAAGACTAACGATCCAGATGGGCTTCACACAGCATGCATATGTCGTACTTCACAATTCTGGCTCTAGATGCAGACCCAACCACGGAATCGCTTACAAGATCCACCTCTTGGTGGAGGATTCCATGCATATGCATAAAGAAATTACTTCGATGTCCAAGAAGGAGATCGTTACCCTAGAAGATCGCTTCGGCGCCATGAAGTATCCGGATGGAAGTCGCCGCCTCGGCTTTGCCTTCAGAAATCTGCTCTCGGATCTTCGCTCCGCACTCCGCAGCTCCTCCAGCAGCTGGCTTTCCCCCTCCTTTCCTTCCATTGCTCTCCCTTTCTCTTTCTCTCTCTCTCTTGGAAGGAGAAGAAGAAGGAGAAGATGAAGAGGAGGGCTTTTATCCCCTTTCTCCCGGCCTCACTCCACATGGAAGGAGGCTGAACTACTGGATCCAAGATCAGGGAATCAAACGGCTCAGAATTGTCCAGAAAAGCCTGAACACGGCCTGACACGCCCAGTGACTCGCCTGTGTCACAGGCTGTGTCACTTAAGAGGCAGTCAGCCGACTCAAATCCACCAGTACACGGCCATGTGACACGCCTGTGTCACACCCTACACGCCCGTGTCATGCCCGACACGCCCGTGTTGGCCACCCGTGTACTTCACTCAGCACATCTCAATTTCACCCGAGAGCCACACGGCCATGGGACATGCCCGTGTCCTAGGCCGTGTGCACCTGGACACATCCGTGTCCTCAGGCGCACGCATTCCCGGCTGACCCGTGCAACTGACATGCCCTATGACACGCCCGTGTCACAGGCCGTGTTCTCTGCACTCGACGATCGTCGACCAAAATTCGTCGACCAAACACCTAATAACTCAACCCAAGCATGACACGCCCTGGGACACGCCCGTGTCCCAGGCCGTGTCACCCGTGCCTGAACCCAAATTGATTTGGGGTGTTACACATCGACCCTCCAATACCAAATACCCACCACCTTATACTTTATGCACATGCAACCTTATGTATCAGCTATCGAGCCAAAGCTCCCCGGACAATCCCGTCTGTCACAATCAACAACCGAGCCAAAGCTCGCCGGGCCAACCTGCCCATCGTCAAAACCACCGAGCCTACTGCCCGAGTGACCCAATCTAACATCCCGAGACATCGAGGTGAGTGAAATTGAATCCCTAGGTATGCTAGTTGCTCTTGCAGTTTATGTTTGGCTACAGTTTAGGTTAGCCTAGGACTGCCAAAGACATACCCCGGGAAGAGTTCTCGAGGGCACTAGGAACTAAGATGGGCTGAAGCCCAAAGCTCCCTTTCTCAAGCCACTTACTGTTATTGGTTATTACCAGATTCCCGATCCCTTTTAATATTATTAAGGATCTACCCTAGAGTGTTGACCTTCTCACTTCTTCCACAAGAAAGATGATCTTTCATCGATCCCGAGCACCAACTAATCTTAGAAAACTCTACAACCTACACATCCCAACTTCCAATGTTATACTCCACTCCTCTTTACTAAAATCAGTAAACCACAATCCCTTCTCCCTACGACTATTCCTCAAGAAAACACGATTTCCGCAGTTTTACTAAATGCAGACCACCTTATGCTAAATGATGTACAAGATAGGAGGTACTCCAAATCATCTTCCAAATGCCTTACGATAATTAATGGAGGCCTATCATGACATTTATAGACTAAATCCGGAAGCTTAGAATTTTCCTAATTAATATGACATTTTATTTATTTCTCCCAAAAATCCAAATGCCCCAATTTGAATATGAAGTGGCCCATACAGTCATGCAAAATGCTCCATAAAATTATGATAAATACTAGGCAGCAAATTAACAGTAAATTCAAGTTCCCCAATGTTTTTTGCTAGGTTTAGGCCTTGATACATAATTTTAAACATAATCACATAATTAACAGCTAATGAAGTAAATATTGTAAATAAGCTTCCAAAAATTATAATAAAATTCAGCCATGGCTAATATGCCCTAAAAACACTCCTGACAAAGTTTTCAAACTTCTCAGTGAATAATGAGTTCTGATTTTTAATTTTAAACAAAAATTTTCATTCATACATTAATGAAGCAACTACTAAAAATATTCACCTAAAATTATTGTAAAATTTCATCATGTAAATATTGACCTAAATACACCTTTTCATGAGTTTCACAATTTTCAAACCATTCTTGAGCTCTGAATCTATTTTTTGAATATAACTGCATTCTTAAAAGCATGTGAAGGAAGTACTGAAAATACACATCTAAAAATTATAATAAAATTATAGTAGGATTATATTGACCTAAAATACCCTCTGTCAAATTTTCATAACTTCCTACTAAACAGTGTGATCATAATAACCAAAAGAATATCAAGGGAAATTTCATGTATTATAAAGGAGGTACTAAGTGTATTTCTCCAAAATTACCAATTAAATCACCAGAGGCTCTAATTAACCCTATGACCATACTACCCAAGTTTCATAACTTTTCATTAAGTTTTGTTGACCTGTTGTACGAGTATAATAGTTGTGTCCTAAGCTAGGGTTAGGGTTTTGAGGGGTTTTACCATCTCAAAATCCTCTAAGATTTTTACCAGAGGACTTTAGCTACCCTAGTGTCCTTTCTACCAAATTTCAAGTCCATAAAAGTGCATTTGACCCCATTCCCTTCTCAAACCCCCAAAGTCCAAACTTAGGGTTTGAGCTTGGGTCCTAGGGCAATCCTACCGCAATCCACCCCATAACCCATATGAGGGTGTAAATATTCATGTCAAAACAGTGCGTCAAATTTCAGCCTCTGTTGAGGTGCTTTGGCCACCCAATCCCACAAGGTGCACTTTTGACCTAAATACCCTTTTATGGAAAAACTAGGGTCTATTCATTTCCCAACCAAATCAATTGAAAATGAGGTGAAAATTTATACAGAAACTGATAATGATCGTAAGGACCACCCACCAAAATTTGGGAGGGTTTGGAGGTCTCCCTAAATTAATTTACCGTAAGATTATTAAATAATTTCTAAAACTATAGAAAAATTATCTCCAAATATTCTCATTATTGGACAGGACCTAGGTATAGCTTAGTGTGACTCCATGTCCATATTTCCAGTCTTTTGGACTTGTGGTGAAGTGGGGGCACACATTTTAATCTATGTATAGCCCTAAGTATAGACCACACCCAAATGAGTGCCCTGGTCAAACTAGGCACCCAAATTGGTTCAAACAAAATTTAAAATATAGTACGCTCCTAGGGCTATAAGTTTGATATTCATCACTTTTTCTGCAAGTGTACCTAGTAATTTTTCATAAATAGAAACATTAAATACGATTTCTATGATAGAAATGAAATATTATTAAAACATAACATATAGTTTAAATCATCTCTAGCATGAATCTTAAAGCGCATCCAGCGACATCTGGTCGTCTTCAAGATCCAGCCGATGGCTAGGATCATCCCGTCATGGAGCCACTTCCCGGTCAAATTCCCGGCCATCCGGCCGCCTCCCTGGCTGGACACCGCCACCACCACCTCCGTCGAGGTGGTGGCTATCGGCAGGCGGCGGCAAAGCCGCCGGAGTGGCATTTTTCGGCGATCCAGATAAGTGGAAGTTTTCCCTAAATCCATGGTTTTGAAAGTTTGGATCAGGCTCAATTGACCCCGAACCTCGACCCTAATTAGTCCCATGATCTACCCATGGAAGAAGAAGAAGAAGGGGAGGACCTTATTTGCGTGCTGGAGGCACGCCGATCACCGGGACGCACTGGTGGTGGTGGTACTGCTCGGGTTTTTGCAACTACACAGTGGAGTAACTTGAAATCGCCGGGGCAAGAGTGGAAACGACTCCTTGGAGTGCAGTGAAGCTTTTAAAATTATAAAATAGGGTAGGGGGTGGTCGTGGCATCAATGCCATTAATGGCCATGAATAGCTTGGCTCGGCCATGGTGGTGGGGAGGTGAATTGGGCTCAATCCAGCCAGGAAATGGCTGGAAACTTCTCCTCTTCCCCAGAGGAGTTGAATCCAACACTTAATGGAGGGAGGAGAAGGGCATTCCATCATGGCACCATTAATGTCCATGAATAGGATTTCTCGGCCATGGTGGTTCTGAGCATCTAGTCAATGAAAAGGGCTGGAAAAGCTCTTGATCTTCTCAAAGCTGTTAGGGGAGATGATGCAAGCAAAGAAGAAGGGCCCTTGGCTTCCCTATGCCATGAATGGCCTTTACCTCCTTTTCTCTCTCCTCCATTAAAGAAGAATTTGGAGTTTTCTCTCTCTTGCCCTTCATGGCCAAATTATATCATGGCACTAGCCTTAATGCAGCCCACTAAGCTATTATTAAGTGGTTAGGGAGTGGTTAGCCCAAGTGGCTAGGGACTTGAGCTTGGGTTAGCCCTTTTTGAGCTATGTTTGACTTGACCTAGCCTTGGGTTGACTTTGGCCAAATTGATCTTCTGTGTCACCATTAATGGGTCCTTGGTGACTTATTTGCCTCCCCTAGGGTCTAGGTAGGGATGGGTAGGGTCGACTTGGCACCTTGAAGGTCACTTGTCCCTTATTATGGGTACTTTGACCAAGTTAGGCCTAGAGTTGACTTAAGTCAACTCAGGCTCTAGAGTTGTCCCCAATGGATCTTTGGTGACCTATTGACACCACTTTAGGTCCAGGAAGACCTTGGTAGGGTAGGTTGGGCTTATTAGGGACATATTGCCCTTAGTTAGGGCACCCTGCCTAATTTCGACTTAGGATGGTCCTAGGTCAACTTGGCCACCCTGGGTTGACTCCAATGGACTCTTAGGGCCATTCAATAGATTGGTGAGGTTATGGTGGGGTCTTGGATTACTGGTGAAGCCCCTTAATCATCCCAACATAGTATTTAGAAATCTACTATTTTCAGACCATAGTGATCCCACCTACATTCCAAGGTCCACTTGCCCTTCTTGGGCTTCCTAGGGTTTTGTCATGACCTAATCATGTCAAAACAACTTCTAGTGTAACGACCCTATTCGCACTAGGCCCCTCGTATGTGTTTTTGAGTCAGAAGAGCTGACTTGGGTTCAGGGAAGTGCTGTCAATAGGGCTGCACTTGTAAATGGGTGGATAAATCAGTATAGAATAGGACACTGGTAGAGACACGACCGTGTACCTACCTATTTGGGAGAGGGCAACTCTCGACTCGACGACTCGAGTATGTCAAGAGAAGGACACGGGTAGTGATACGGGCGTGTCACTGCCCGTGTGAAGATGACACTGGTAGAGACACGGGCGTGTTCCTACCCGTGTGCTTCGAGTTGAGATCGACGAAGTGTACCGCGAGAAGGACACGGGTAGAGATACGGGCGTGTCCCTACCCGTGTGTGTAGAGTTGAGCTTGACGAGGCGTGTCCAGAGGAGGACACGGCTAGAGAACACTGTCATGTCATGTGGATACGGGTAGGGACACGGGTGTGTCCCTACCCGTGTTTGTGTATCGAAACGTCAGGTAACCGCCTGTAACGCTTCGCCCGAGCAGGACACGGGTAAGGACACGGGCGTGTCCCTACCCGTGCCACTTTTCACTTATAAGGGATGTGAAAACCCTAGCCATTTTCACTCCTCATTCCAACCCTTCTTCCTGGAGAAACTGTTATAGAGAGGGAGAAGCTGCTGGAGCAAGTCCAAGAGGAGATGAACCACCTCCACCGAGGAGAGGAATATGCCGCTGCGAATTGTTACAAGATCCTTGGCCAGAAATGGTGAAAATGTCGGAAATGAATTGAGCTTCCTCCCCTATCCATTGGTTCTAGATCTGTAGTTATATCTAGGCGAGATGTCGACTCAAAAGAGTCTAGACTTGCGAGATGATGATTTCTCAAGGAAGAGGCTGTTCTAGGGCTTGTGCTCTAAGGATAGTGGTGTCTTCAACCTATCCAACCTTATATGTGAAGATGGGGGACGATTTCGTGAAGAGTAATGACCTCATGAGGGTGAATAAGGGAGGAGTAATTTCTGGAGGTGATTTTGGAAGATCGACTTGAGGAGGAAGATGAACCGATGCCGTTCATTCCGCCTTAAGATACGTGCAGAATCTGTGTTGTGCACGTAGCGTCCTTCTTGGCCATTTTCAGGTGTGATATGTTCAGAACTGGGCTTTCGACTAAACCCAAAAGTCGAAGCCCTTGAAAATACCTTTCTAAGAAGTGGTTGCATAACTTCGAGCGAAGTTTGTAGCCACGGGAAAGTCTGAACGAATTTGACGGCCGATAAGCAAAGCATGTAGAAATTATGTTCTGTACGCAGCGGACTTTGAAGCTGATTTCAAATATGATACTGTCGGATTTGGGCTGTTGCCTGAACATGAAAGTTGTAACCCATGTAAATACCTTTCCATAGAAGGGTTACACGCCTTAACTGGATTCATGTAGCTTCGGGAATCTCCGGTCGAATTTGATGTCCAGTTTATTTCGTTTCTTAAAATTCTGGGTTGGAGTAGAGTCGGATTTGGACTCGGTGGAGACAATATAGCAAATTAACTTGAGGTTTGGTGAACTCTTTTATGTTAAACATCATAGATTTTTGAATGATGAAGTTTAATAATTGGACCCCATGTAATTGATTTGTGAAGTGAAGCGTACTTAAATGAAATGATTCGATAGAAATTAATAAACTAATAGAAATGTGCATCTTGTCAATAATGTGTTGAAATCATTTGGAATGAGATGTAGGATGATAATCTATGGCCATGTGAATGATTGTTTAACTGAATGAATTTAGTAGTCCAATGCTTAGAGTGGAATCTCCCTACGGGTAGCATTGTGAAAGGGTGTAAGTGCTAGTGTTGACCGTACTGTGTTGGTTAGTGTTTAGATGAATCTTAGGCGGGCGGTTAGGCTTTTTCCTCGGTGCTTATTTCCCGGGGCTCCTTTCATGCCAAGTGGACGGCTGGGCTTGGTCCTCGTGTTTTCTCCGAGGCTCCTTCCATACCACAGAGATGTGGAATTGCATGCAGTGTGAGTCGACACGTGGTGTCGTAATCCTGGGTCAAGGATAGTGTGGCAGGTGTACGGGCTCGTGAGTTGTCACACCGACGGGAGTTGACAATTAGACTTTGGGCGGTTGGGCTTGGTCCTCGGTGTTCATGTCTCGGGGCTCCTTCCGTGCCAAGTGAACTGTTGGGCTTGGTATTCGTGCTTTCTTCTGAGGCTCATTCCGGGTCACACAAGGCCAGTTTGGGGCTTTGTTCTCGGTGCACATCTACCCGAGACTCCTGCTGGGCCATAGTACGCGAGGGGGGGCTCTGCTGTTATGTTCTTAGCGTTGAGGCATACAGAGGCCTAAGTGAAGAAGTGTGGATGCCTGCTTAGTACTAGAGAAGCCCGCTCTACTATCGCCGCCTGACCACATCGGTTGATGCCTGAGTGGTTAGCTACCTGCTCGAAAAGTGGGAACTACTACTATGTGTCGACATAGCGGTTGCATGTGCGTGATCATGGGTGAGTCAATGCATTGCATACATACCATTACATTATATTGCACAAACAATATCCTGATCATATAGGTTTGTATGAGCACTCCTATACGATGAGTAACTTTATGTTAAAACCATCCTTAACTTATAATCTTGTATGAGCATCCTTATAAGTTAAGTTACTTTCCTGCTTTAGTTACTTATACTTGATGGACCTTTATACCTCATGTAGAACTGCTAGATAAAATGTTGTTAATCATATTGTACTTATCCACCTGCTTATACCTTCTTAAATCACTTATTATATATTGTACCCCTGTTCCTTTCTCTGCCCGGTGCCGAGGAGTCGTCGGGGGAGCGGATGTGATAGTCACTTAGTCTTTTTGACTAATGGTTACTACGTCTTCCTTTTTAGGAGGTCACCCCATAGGTAGATGAGCCACAGACTTTGCAGCAGGACAGCCAGTCAAGGGCGACAGGGCCTGAATGGACGGTGTCGTCGCTACTGTCGGTTACCGATGTGAGTTTTGTTGAGCGATTTGATGTAGCCTTTTTGGGCATATGTTAGCTGTACTCTGATACTTTGTAGAAGCTTGTTGTAGCTTCTCTATTTTTGATGTACTTTGGACTATTATGCTTTGTGTGGATTTGACTTCTAGTTTATATTTTTGTTGGGTTGACATATATTGATATTGGTTGTAGCCGGCAGAATTGCCGTCTTGTGGAACAGGTTAGCCCATGGGCTAATGCTACCGCAAGACGGCTGTTCTGGGCAAAAGACTGCCTTCGTGCCATGTTTTAGGATCCAGGAGGGGGTCTTACAAATGGCATCAGCTTGCCATGATCCTCAACTAAAGAAGTCATTCAACAATGGTAGCACCCCTGTTCGATTAGTCAGTTTGGGGACAAACTGACTTAGCGGAAGCAGTGGTGTACCCATATGTAATTCTCACTAATTATGTACAACTTTGACCTTAAGATTAGCCAACCTGGCCATACGTTTGTATTCTACTTGTAGATTCCAGTGCACGATGATCCGATGGGGGGCACTCCTGCCCCTTCCATACCCACTCAGTTCCAATAATCAGAGTTGGGACAGACGCTCACGACAATCCTGGATGCCTTTAGGTTGCAGCAGACCACAGTACCACAACAGGCTCCAGGCTCAAATTGGCTGAGCACTTTCCGGGCTCTCTCCACTCTCGCCTACCTTGGGACAGAGTGAGTTGTGCGCACTGAAGAATGGCTTGACACAGTGCAGGAGCTATTGGTTGGGATCCGTTGCCCAGCCAACATGGCTGTAACGTTGGCGGTGTCTGTAATAGAACTACATGCCAAGAGGTGGTGGAAGTCCCTCATGGGCTCCACCTTTCAAGGGCGCGTTTACACGGAGATAAGCTGGAGCGAGTTCTCGGGTGTCTTCTTGGAGCACTTCATTCCGTCGACCGCTAGAGATGAACACGAAGAGAGGTTCCTACTGCTGAAGCAAGGATCAAAATCGGTTACGGAATATCAGCGATAGTTCCAACATCTCGCGTGGTTCGCGGACTCATATGATTTGGATGATAGAGGATATGCCAAGAGCTTCTACAAAGGGTTGCGGGATCCCCTAAGGCAGGCCCTTTTTTTACAGCGAACTCTAGCTTGGCGGAGATAATCGACATGGCGAAGAGATTGGAGGCGGACCACTTGGGAAGTGTTAAGAGGCCTGTGGAGGGTGTGATGGAAGCTAGCCCACGCAACAGAAGGAGACGGGACTATAGAGGAGGAAGAGGATATCAAAGGGGTGGCAGACTTTTCCACCGAAATTTTAGAGTGGAGCATCCGGTTCCACAACCGCCCGCATTGCCTCCGCCTCCACAGCCGCAACAATTTCAACAACCAGAGGGGCGTTATAGGCGGGTGTGCTTCGAATGCAACCAACCGGGCCACATTAGACGTTACTGCCCACAGTTGTTTGGGAATGTTCCTCTTTCTCTCCCTCCGGCAGCTCCATGGGGATGGGGACACATGCGTGGTCGAGGACGAGCACCACAAGGAGGAAACCCCAGACTGGCTCGAGATCAAGTGTTCGCGCTGGACATGGTGCAAGACCGAAATCCTCAGGATGTGATTGCAGGTATGTGGCAGTTAGCTTTCACATTTTCATGGTTTAACTTAAGTTGCTTAAGACATACTAGATATCTAGCGTTGAGTTTTGGTTATTGGTACTTAGGCACTGTGCTAGTCGGTGGAAAGACGTCCTATGCGCTGTTCGATACCGGTGCCTCACACTCTTTTATTTTCGAGGACTTCATTAAAGACGTGGAGGGTGTACAATACTTCATAGTTATAGCCCGACGAGTACGCCTCCCGGACGGCTCTGAGATGATCGCAACTGCCAAGTGCGAATTTGAGATACATATTGGGGGAAAGGCCTTTGATACGCCTACCATGATTTTGACAATGCTGGAATTCGACCTCATTCTAGGCATGGCGTGGTTGGACTGGCACTTCGCAAGGATTGATTGCGCGGAGAAACAAATCTACTTGAAACATGGAGACACCGATGTCATCTTTCAAGGTATTGGATTCGCACCTCGTATGTTATTATCTTCGATTCAGACTGTAAAAGCTCATATGAGGGGGGATGAAGTCTTCAAGATCTGTTTTGAGTTGAAGGAGATAGTGTTAGAGATGAAAGATGTACAGGTAGTGCGGGACTTCCCCGAGGTGTTTCCTGAGAAACTTCCAGGATTACCCTCGCATAGAGGTGTTGATTTTCAAATTAATTTAGTACCGGGTACGAAGCCTATATCCAGGGCCTCTTACCGAATGGCCCCGAAGGAACTCGCGAAGTTTAGAGTTCAGTTACAGGAATCGGTGGAGTCTGGGTTTGTTCGCCCCAGCTCGTTACCCTGTGGAGCCCCTGTATTGTTCGTCAAGAAGAAAGATGGAACCTTGCGACTATGCATAGACTATCGGGAGCTCAATCAACTGACGGTGCGGAACACCTATTCGTTACCCCGGATCGACGAGCTGTTTGATTAACTGGTAGGAGCGCATTGGTTTTTGAAGTTGGATTTGCGCTCGGGGTATTATCAGTTGAAGATAAGAGAGGAGGACATCTAGAAAACGGCCTTTAGCTCAAGATACAGACTGTACGAGTTCACCGTAATGCCGTTTGGGCTCACAAATGACCCTTCGGCCTTCATGAGCCTAATGAACAAGGTGTTCGAGCCTTATTTGGACATATTTGTCATCATTTTCATCGACGACATCCTAGTATACTCAAAGACATAGGAGGAGCATATCGAACATCTCACCTTGGTATTGAAGAATCTAAAAGAGCACGCCTTGTTCGCCAAGTTAAGTGCGAATTCTGGCTTAAAGAGGTTGCTTTCTTGGGTCATGTGATCAGTGGGGCTAGATTAGCTTTGGATCCATTGATGGTGCATGTCGTGAAGGAGTGGTCCCCCATGAAGTCAGTAGCCGATGTGCGGAGCTTCCTTGGACTTGCCGGGTACTACCGCAAGTTCATAAAAGGATTCTCAATGATTGCCCTTCCTCTTACTTCCTTGACGAAGAAAGGGGTGCCATATGAATGGACACCCCAATGTGAAGCTGCGTTCTAAGAGCTAAAGGATAGACTTACCTTCGCCCCCATCCTAGCACTTCCTTCTGGGAAGGAAGGATTTCAAGTTTACACTGATGCATCATATCAAGAGATGGGAGCGGTACTGATGCAACACAGCCATGTAATTGCCTACGCCTCAAGACAGTTAAAGAAGCATGAAATCAATTACCCGATTCATGATTTGGAATTGGGAGCATTAGTATTCGCCTTGAATGTTTGGAGGCACTATATGTATGGCGTCCACTGCGAGATCTTTTCAGACCAAAAAAACTTAAAGTATGTTCATACACAGATGGAATTGAACTTGAGACAACGACGATGGTTAAAGTTTCTGTGCAATTATGAGTTCACCTAGAACTACCACCCCAGAAGGCGAACTCAGTGGCTGATGCATTGAGCAGAAAACTACCGGACTCGAGCTCAGAGTTTCGGTTGATAAGCATGGAGTTAGCTCGGGTGTTCGAGGAGATGGAGATTACTTTGGTGTACAAAGTTCCTTCAGAAGAATATACAGAGTACTTGGCAACCATGAGCATAGTTTGCGATATTCGGGACCGAATCCGGGCGGAGCAAGGAAGGGATGCGGCTCTGGCCCCGACAATCAACTCAATTGAAGATGGGACTACTGACGAGTACACATTAAAAGACGGCCTCATTTATTTTCGCGGCCGGCTCTACATTCCCAAGGGCGGTAAAATGCGGGAGGATTTCTTAAGAGAGGCACATTGCTCTCAATATTCAATGCACCCGGGTATTGCCAAGATGTACGCCGACTTGCGGAAGACCATGTGTTCGCCGGGAATGAAGAAAGATGTCAGATACTTTGTTACACATTACGAGGCCTGTCAAAGGGTGAAGGCGGAATGCAAGAGCCCCAGTGGTTTATACAGTCGTTGCCCATCCCTGAGTGGAATTTTGAGGTTATCTCCATGGACTTCGTTCATAGGTTACCTCGCTAATACTCAGGGAATGATTCAGTGTGGGTGATTGTTGATCGCCTGACAAAGGTAGCCCGGTTCATCCCTATGAAGAAAGAGGATCACGTGGATGTTTTGGTACGCCTCTTTGTGGAGAAGTTTGTTTGGTACCATGGCATGCCAAAGACAATCGTTTCTGACCTGGATGGTAGTTTCACCTCTAAGGAATGGAAGGAGGTACAGGCGTATTTGGTTCCGTGCCTTAACTTTAGCACCGCGTTTCATCCTGAGACGGACAGACAGTCTAAGAGGACCATTAGAACACTGGAGGACCTATTGAGGTTGCGTGTGTTGGATAGAGGAGAGCCGTGGGAAAGCCTCGTACCAATGGTAGAATTCTCTTACAACAACAGCCATCAGGCATGCATCGACATGGCTCCCCATGAAGCCCTTTATGGAAGAAGGTGTAGAACCCCCTTATCTTGGGTGCAAGATGAAGACCCGAAGGCTTTGGGAATTGAGTATATTAATGATACCGATGTGGTGGTTAGACTAATACGGGATCACATGTTGGAGTCTCAAAGTCGACAGGAAGAGTATTATAATGAAATGAACATGATGGTGGAGTTTCAAGTGGGCGATAATGCATTTCTGAAAATTCGGCCGATGCATAGAGTGTGACGGGTGCGTGCGTGAAAAAGCTCAGCCCCAAGGTACGTTGGTCCATACACTATAATGAAAAGTATTGGTCCATTGGCCTATCAGTTGGAGTTACCGCCAGAGCTATAAAATCTCCACGACGTGTTCCATGTGTCGTCGCTTTCAAAGGCATTGTTACGGCCCGATCAATATATCCGCACCACTGATGGTGCAGTGGCGACTGATAGGTCTTTGCAACTAGAGCCGGTGCGGATCGTAGACAACGAGACAAGGATTTTGCGCCGCAAAAGTGTTCCTTTGGTGAAGGTGTTGTGGTCTAATCATGGGAAGGAGGAGTATACATGGGAGCCGGTGGACTTGATGCAAAAATGCTACCAGGAGTTGTTTGCTCAAGGTAATTCTTAAAAGCATATTTTGTTTTCTGTTACGCTTTTTCTCCCCATAGCCTTATCCTGATTTCGAGGACAAAATCTTTTATTTTGTTTATAGGATTTGTAACGTCCCGATTCACACTAGCCCCCTCGTGGGAATTGTTGAGTCAGGAGAGCTGACTTGGGTTCAGGGAAGTGCTGGCAAAAGGGCTGCAATTGTAAATGGGAGGAGAAATTAGTATAGAATAGGACATGGGTAGAGACACGGAAGTGTCCCTACCTGTGTGGGAGAGGCCAGCTGTCGCGTCGATGACTCGTGTATGTCCAGAGAAGGACACGTGTAGTGACACAGGCGTGTCACTACCTGTGTGAATATGACACGGGTAGAGACACGGGCGTATCCCTGCCCGTGTGCATCGAGTTGAGATCGATGAAGTGTACCCCAAGAAGGACACAGGTAGAGACACGGGCATGTCCCTACCCGTATGTGTCGATTTGAGCTCGACGAGGCATGTCCAGAGGAGGACACGGCCAGAGAACACTGTCGTGTCATGTGTATACGGGTAGGGACACGGGCGTATCCCTACCCATGTTTGTGTATCGAAACGTCAGGTAAATGCCTGTAACGCTTCACCCAATCAGGACACGGGTAAGGATACGGGCGTGTCCCTACCCGTATCACTTTTCACTTATAAGGGATATGAAAACCCTAATCGTTTTTCACTCCTCATTCCAACCCTTCTTCATGGAGAAACTGCTGTAGAGAGGGAGAAGCTGCTGGAGCAAGTCCAAGAGGAGAAGAATCGCCACCGTCGAGGAGAAGAAGATGTCGTCGCGAATAGTTACAAGATCCTTGGCCGGAAATGATGGAAGCACTGGAAATGAAGTGAGCTTCCTCCACACTCCCTTGGTGCTAGATCTGTAGTTATATCTTGGCAAGATGCCTACGCAAAGGAGTTTAGACTTGCGAGATGATGATTTCTCTAGGAAGAGGTCGTTCTAGGGCTTGTGCTCTAAGGATAGTGGTGTCTTCAACCTCTCCAACCTTCTATGTGAAGATGGGGGACGGTTTCATGAAGAGTAATGTACTCATGAGGGTGAATAACGAGGAGGAATTTCTGGAGGTGATTTTGGAAGATCGACTTGAGGAGGAAGATGAACCGATGCCGTTCGTTCCGCCTTAAGATGCGTGCAGAATCTGTTTTCTGCACGTAGCGACCTTCTTGGCCATTGTCAGGTGTGACATGTTCAGAACTGGGATTTTAACTAAACACAAAAGTCAAAGCCCTTAAAAATACCTTTCCAACGAGTGGTTGCACGTCTTCGAGCGAAGTCTGTAGCCATGGAAAAGTCTGAACGATTTTGACGGCCGACATGCCAAGCATGCAGAAATTGTGTTCTGTACGCAGCGGACTTTGAAGCCGATTTCAAATATGATACTTTCAGATCTGGGTTGGGGGCTGAACATGAACGTTGCAACCCATGGAAATACCTTTCCATCGAGGAGTTACATGGCTTCACCGGATTCTTGTAGCTTCGGGAATCCCCGGTCGAATTTGATGTCCAGATTATTTCTATACTTAAAATTCTGGGTTGGAGTAGAGTCGGATTTAGACTCGGTGGAGACAATGTAGCAAATTAACTTGAGGTTTGGTGTACTCTTTTATGTTAACCATCATAGATTTATGAATGATGAAGTTTAATAATTGGAGCCCATGTAATTGATTTGTGAAGCGAAGCGTACTTAAACGAAATGATTCGATAGAAATTGATAAACTAATAGAAATACACATCTTGTCAATAATGTGTTGAAATCATTTTGAATGAAATGTAGGATGATAATATATGGCCATATGAATGATTGTTTAACTGAATGAATTTAGTAGTCCAATGCTTAGAGTGGCGTCTCCCTACGGGTAGCATTGTGAAAGGGTGTAAGTGCTAGTGTTGACCGCAATTTGTTGGTTAGTGTTGAGATGAATCTTAGGCGGGCGGTTGGGCTTAGTCCTTGGTGCTCATTTCCTGGGGCTCCTTCTATACCAAGTGGACGGTTGGGCTTGGTCCTCATGTTTTCTCTGAGGCTCCTTCCATACCACGGTTATGTGGAATTGCATGCGTGTGAGTCGACATGTGATGTCGTAATCCTGGGTTAAGGATAGTGTGGCATGTCTACGGGCTCGCTAGTCATCACACCGACGGGTGTTGACAGTTAGACTTTGGGCAGTTGGGCTTGGTCCTCGGTGTTCATGTCCCTGGGCTCCTTCCGTGCCAAGTGAATAGTTGGGCTTGGTCCTTGTGCTTTCTTTTGAGGCTCCTTCCGGGTCACACAAGGCAAGTTCGGGGCTTGGTTCTCGGTGCACATCTACACAAGACTCCTGCTGGGCCATAGTACGTGAGGGGGGGCTCCGCTGTTGTGTTCTTAGCGTTGAGGCGTACGGACGCCTAAGTGAAGCAGTGTGGATGCTCACTTAGTAGTAGAGAAGCCCGCTCTATTGTCACCGCCTGGCCACGACGGTTGATGCCTGAGAGGTTTACCACCTACTCGAAAAGTGGGAACTACTAGTCTGTGTCGACATAGCGGTTACATGTGTGTGTTCATGGGTGAGTCATTGCATTGAATACATACCATTACATTACATTGTACAAACAAGATCCTCATCATATAGGTTTGTATGGGCACTCCTATACTATGAGTTACTTTATCTTAAACCGATCCTTAACTTATAAGCTTGTATGGGCATCATTATTAGTTAAGTTACTTTCCTGCTGTAGTTACTTATACTTGATGGACTGTTATACCTCATGTAGAACTGCTAGATAAAATGTTGTTAATCATATTATACTTATTCCACCCACTTGTACCTGCTAAAAATCACTTATTATATATTGTACCCCTGTTCCTTTCTCCGCCCGGTGCCGAGGAGTCGCCGGGGGAGCAGATTTGATAGCCACTTAGTCTTTTTGACTAACAGTTGCTACGTCTTCCTTTTTAGGCGGTCACCCCGTAGGTAGAGGAGCCACATTCTTTGCAGCAGGACAGCCAGGCCAGGATGACAGGGCCTGAAGGGACGGTGTCGTCGCTACCGTTGGTTACCGATGTGAGTTTTGTTGAGCGATTTGATGTAGAGCTTTTAGGCATATGTTAGCTGTACTCTGATACTTTGTAGAAGCTTGTTATAGCTTCTCTATTTTTGATGTACTTTGGACTATTATGGTTTGTGTGGATTTGACTTCTAGTTTATATTTTGGTTGGGTTGGCATATATTGATATTGGTTGTAGCCAGCTGAATAGGCGTCTTGTGGTACAGGTTAGCCCGTGTGCTAATGCTACCGTAAGATGACTGTTTTGGGCATAAGAACCCCTTCGTGCCGTGTTTTGGGATTCGAGAGGGGGGTCTTACACCTAGGGGGTCTAGTTGACTGAGGGATGTTACACCCTAAGTTGGACCAATAACGGGTATTTAAGTCAAAGTGTTTCTTGTGGGTTTAAGTAGTCAAAACACCTCAACAGAGGATGAAATTTTGGCCACTGGTTTGCTATGATACTAGACACCCTCACATGGAATTAGGGGTGGATTGGGTTGGATTTTCCCTAGGACCCAACTTCAAACCCTAAGGTTGAACTTTGGGGATTTGTGAAGGGTATGGGGTGATATGCCCTTGTATGGACTTGGTGTTTAGTCTACGTGATCCTAGGGTGGTGAAAAACCCTAGGGAGAGATATGGTGGGATTTCGACACATGCACACCACTTAAACCACTGTGTAATATTTTCGGTCCATACACCTTAGGGAATGTCTAGTGGCTCTTATGACTTTGGAACAACATGACATTTTGGTAGAGGTCATTTCCTTAATCATATTAACCACTGAAATAAACTACATAATGTTGGATGAGTTTACAAGTGGGTTCTTTTGAAAAGTGCACTATCATGAGTTGTCTTGAAGAATTTTATTATGTGACTTCCTTACATTTGGTTTGGATGATATTTACTCAAGCTATGTTTTAAGACTATAACAAGCCCTAGAAATTTTTAATATGAATTTTTGATCATTATATGGGGTACTTCATTCACAACCCATCAAGTTGCACCATCTACTTAGAAATTTCTTATGAAGAAACCACTCAATGAAAACTTATGAAATTTGGTAAAAAGACCTTTATTGACATTTTAAATCCCTCTGAAATTTTATGGAATTTTTTGAAGTCTATCTGTAGGGGTTGGTTCACAGGGTGCTGTTTTTTAATAAAAAGTAATTGAATTTATTTTGATACTTATTAAGTTTGATAAAATGTGATTTTTGGTCAGAGGCCCTTTCTGGTCATATTTGAGATTCAGTAATTTTTCTACAATTTTCTGAAGATTAGCTTTAATATTTTCTTCTTTACCCATACTTAATGGCTTATTATTGGATTAATTAATTAGAAGCCAAACCATTCATGGAAAATCATGAAATTTGGTATTTACTGTTATTCCTCTGTTATCTAGTGTTCATAATTTTTGGGTGGCCATTATTTGAGAAAATATTGTACTTCATGTTCAAATTACCCATGCCCTAACTTTGGGGAAAACTAATTAAATACCAAATTAATTAGGAAAATCATAAGTTTCTAGAGATAGGCTAATCATGTTATGATAGACCACCATTAAATATCTTAAGTCTTGCGGATGAAAATTTGGAGTACCTCCTATCATGAACAACATGTAGTATAGGTTGGTCTGCGTATAGTATAGCTGCATAAAATGTGATAGCGTTTGAATTGGGCATATGGGTTGGGATTAATAGTTAGCTGGTTTGGGTAAAATGAGATTGAGTTCATCATTGGAAGTTGTAGACTAGGATTGGAGGGGAGGGGGAGGTGCTCGGGATCGACGAAAGATCGTCCTTCCTGTGGATAGATAGGGAGAGTGTCAAAACACACTAGGGTTAGATCGAGAGTAATATTAAAATGGATCGGGAATCAAGTATTAACAAATAACAGTAAGTGCCTTGCGAAAGGGAGCTTTGGGCATCAGCCCATCCTAGTTCATAGTGCCCTGTGAGAGGCCTTCACGGGGAATACCTCAGGCAGTACTGGGCTAACCTAAACCGTAAGCAAAATTAATGTTTAAGCGCAATAAATATAACTAGGGGTCCACATTCACACACCCTGGTGTCTCGGGAAGTTAGGTTATCTCACACGGGCGGTAGGCACGGTGGTTTTGGTGATGGGCAGGTTAGCCCGACGACACGATGGCTCGGCAGATCATTGTGACGGACGGGATAGTCCAGGGAGCTTTTGCTCAGTTTTTGGTTGTGATGGACGTGTTAGTCCGGGGAGCCTTGGCTCGGTGGTTGATACATCAAGATTGCATGTGCATAAATTCTAAGGTAGTGGGTCTTTAATGTTGGAGGGTCGATGTACCGACGCCAATACGTTGACTCAGCAAGTGTGGTTTAGCACTTCGCCAATGTAAGTCCGGTGGACCAGCCGTCAAACAGTACACAGGAGCTCCGCTTAGTGCACCGACGTTGAGCCGTACGATAAGTCTGACTGGTAGAGCAATTATCGGTTTAGAGGTGGGTGAGGCACAACCCACAGCTTCTGTTTTCCATTACGGAGGTATCCTGGGAGGTTAGGCTCCAAAAAGGGGGAAATAAAGGTCTGTGTGAACAGAGTCGGGTGGGTGTGTTAGACTTGCGTGATTCATGGCATAACATAGCATAGCATAAATTATTGCATTTAAACATGACACCCATCATATAAATTGGTATGGGATATTTTATACGATAGGCCCTGCAAAATGACCCCTTAGTTTATAAGCTTGCGTGAGCGTGCTTATAAGTTAAGGCTATTATTCTATGGATATATATATTGTTTGCTTGAAAACCGACACCCCAACGTATAAATCGGTATGGGACTTTTTATACGACGGAAGCCTTATAAAAGATGCCTTAACTTATAAGTTTGTAAGGGCATTTATATAAGTTAAGGTTACTTATTTCTTAGTTTACCTTTCATATACTTACCGCCCTAATTTACGTTTTACCTTACTGCTAGCTTGTACCTTCCTTCGTTAGTTGTACATACATTATAAATAACTACTAGAATAGTTCCACCGTCACCTGCCTTTTTTATTCTCCACCTTCATTACCTTTCCTTTCCTTCTCCCCGCTCGGTGCCTAGGAGCTATGGGGGGAGGGGTAGGAGATGATAGGACTTAGTCTTTTAGACTAACAGTTTTCGGACCAAATCATTTAGGGGATCGTGGAGCCCAACTTGGAGGTGTAATATTCCAAAGACAACTAGTCCGCTAGGAGTGGTTTTGTCATTACTAGGTCATGGCAAAACCCTAGGAAGCCCAAAAATACCAAGTGGACCTAGGAATATAGGTGAGATCACTATGATCTGTAAATAGTAGGTTTCTAAACACTAGTTTAGGATGATCATGGGGCTTCACCAAGACTCCAACACCCCAACACAACCTCACCAACCTATTGCAAGGTTCATTAGAGTACTAAGGGTCCATTGGAGTCAACCCATGGTGGCCAAGTTGACCTAGGATCATCCAAGTCCTAAATTGGGCATGGTGCCATAACTAAGGGCAATGTGCCCCTAAGGTGCAAAACCAACCCTACCAAGGTCTTCCTAGACCTAAGGTGAAGTCAATGGGTCTACAAAGACCCATTGGGGTCAACCTTAGAGGCTAAGTTGGCCCAAGTCGACCCTAGACCTCTAGTGGTTAAAGTGACCTAATTAAGGGGAAAGTGACCACCACGGTGCCAAGTCAACCCTACACAACCCTTCCTAGACCTTTGGGGAAGCCAATGGGTCACCAAGGACCCCTTGGGGTCAACCCAAATGGTCAAGTTGACCAAAGTCTGAAAGTGAGGGTTAGATCTGATATAATCTAGAGGTGGGGGGGGGGGTGAATAGAGTATCTTGAAAACATTTAATGCTTTTTGCTGATTAATAAAACCTACAGAGTTGGGAAGCTATTTGATACCAAAACTTGGCTGAGAGTAAAAAAGCAGTCCTAAGATAAATTAATCTACCACAAGCACAATAGAAATTAAACTATCACATGCACAACATAAATTAAACTTTTATATGCACAACAAACATAAATAGCACAAGCACAGTAAGAACAAAAGAAAAAGTTGGCAACCAGACAACACAAGAATTTTATAGTGGATCCCCAACCTGAGTACATGCAATCTTCTACCACCCTGGTGGGAATCCACTAACAGGTTTTGATCAGGTGACTGCAACCAATGAGCTTTTGATCAGGTGCTCAAAAACCAACCCAACTCTTTTGATCAGGTGACTTGAAACCAAGGAATAACTTTTGAAAGGAGTTAAAGAGCCCTTTGTACAGTGAGGGGATGAGAGAGTGGTGGTGTCTTCTCTTTCTCAAATACAACTTAGAAGACTTAGTGGATATTTGATGTTAACCAAGCTCCCCCTAAGTTGTAGAGTTGTTCAGGAAGATTGAGCTTTGCTTTAGGTTGAGTAGGTCTTCAATCTTTAGCTTTGACCAGAAGATCTCCAGGAACTTCTTGACTAATAAAGTTTTGTTGTCCTTGAAGAATCCTGTAGTGAAGATTAAAGAAGACTCTTGATTGGAATATGTGTTCTTCTTCTGTTTCTTGTGTTATTTCTCTAGTCTGGGATGCTTGTTTGTTGCCTCTATAACTGTATTATTTCTTTCTATATTGCCTCTTCCAGTCCTGTGTTCTCTTCTATTTTTTGAGAAGGAGGAAGAAATCCCTTTTATATTTTCTATGAAATTTTCCTTTGAATTTTTGAATTCCTTCCTGCATTGATTACTGACGGCATTGAGAATGTCTGTATTAATTTATTTCCCCAACTGTCCCATTGAAAAGCGGCAAGTAATAATCCCGATGAATGTCATAATCAATGTTGCTTCTAATAGTAATATTCAGAGAATATTAAGCATTGATTATTCAGGAATTACTGCAACAAAATAAGGACAGAAGGAGGGAAAAATCCAAGTCTGGATCTACACAGAAATCGTCGAGCAAAGAATAGAATTTGTCGACCTAGGTCAGAGTTCGTCGAGCTGAGAAGTTATATTCGTCGACCAGATAATTGTTGTTCGTCGACCTGAGATCCAAGATCACCGAACTAAGAACAGTTAACTGCTTTCTTCTAGAGCCTTGCCAATTCTGTGCATCAAGATCGTTGGGCTGAGAATCTAACTTTGTCGACTGGAGTTCAGTGAAATGTTTCTGGACTTATAGTATTGAGATGTTTCTAGACTAGAATGTTGAAGTAGAGTATCCAGAAATCTTCGACCTGAGAACTAAGTTCGTCGAGCTCAACTCAGAGACTTGTCTCTGAGTTCGTCGAGCTGACCACAACTACCGTCGAGCTGAGTTCGTTGAATGTCAAACTCATTTTCCTGCGTCTTTGAAATTTCTCTAAGTCTTGAGTCTTCTGCAGTCTGTTGTTGGCTGATCCATGTAGTGTTGACTCTAAGGACATGGCCTATACTCTAGGACACAGACATGACCCTGGCTATACATATTGGGTCAAACATCCTAGTTTAGTGAACCTAGCCCAAATCGAACTAGGGATGCAACAATCTCCCCCTATTTTGGTGAGGTCATTAAATACAGACGCACAATATTTACAAAGCAAGAAAAATATATATCTGGCAGGAAATATTTAAAATATGCAGCAGATATATATGTATAGTGAGCTTTGTATCAAGAAATCGATGAGCATTTTTAGGGCAATAGAAAAGCTAAAACAGTTCAAAATTCATTTCTTCTTCTTTTTCTCCTTCTGCTTCTCCTCTTTAGCTTTTTCACCAGGTTGTGTAAACTTGATTTCCCTGTTTGGATTTACTGCTTGAGTCTTTGTCATTGTCATATTAGCTGCTCCAATAATATTAAGGGAAGTAGCTCTTTGCACCACAGTTTCTGGATGCAATTTCATATAATCATCAACATTAAAAAATTTGTTAGCTTTGGCAAACCTGTTGAGTTCCTCCTTCCTGTATTTGGACATGGTTGAGTATTGAGAGGGATCCTTTCCTTCAAATTTTGCCTTGTTGATCATGGATAGGCCAACCAATTCCTGAAACCTGGTCATCCTTGCAGTTGTAGCTATTTTTGGGTCCTCAAAAGGTACAGGAGGGGAGGCAGGTCTTTTTGAGCTTTCAGCTTTCTGATGTTCAGTAATTTGTTGCTGTTGATGTTTATGTTGTTGTTGTTATTGCTGCTTTCCTGATGAATACCTGTGGTGGCTGCTTCCAGAATTGGAGGAGGACCTACCCTGATGTCTCTGATATGTTTGATACTGGGTAGTCCTTTGAGAAGAATAACCTGAAGCACCAGCAGCAGGTGGAGGAGGAGGAGGAGGAGGGTCTTTTCTGAATCTCTGAGGAGGAGCTGAGTATTTCCAGCTCTTCTTTCTATCTTTCTGCTGGTTCTTGGACATCCACATCCATGCTGGCATGCCCTTGTATGGAGTGATGTTCTGAAGAATGTAGTAGGGAGTATCATGTGTTGGGTTGGGTTTTAGAGCAGGAGGTGGAGGATCTTTCCTCTTCTTAGAAAGTTTCCTTTTCTTAGTAGAGGGACTGTCATCTGAATCCTCTTCATCATCATCATCATTTAAAGAGTCTCGAGGAGTATCATATAATGCATTTATTTCTTTCAGAGCCTCTACAGATATCAAGGGTTTTTCTGCCTGGGAAAGAGCTGGAGGAAGAGCTGGAGCAGAAGAACTGTACACATCAGTGCTTTCGACAACTGATTTATTCTCTTCTTCTATATCAGCCATGATCAACTCATCAAGATCAGGCATTGGAGAGTCATCCATAATAAAAGTTGGAGCAGAAATGACTCTAGGAGGGGAAGAAATAATGACTAAATCAGCTCTTGGTGGAGATGGAATAGCAGAAGCCTCTGTAATAGCAAAACTATCCTTGAGATGCTTGGCAACTTTGGGGCTTATTGGGGAGGTATAAGGAACTATAGCCAAAGATTGCTTTATGTTGTAGTCTGGCAGAAAGTTCAAATGAACTGTATCAAACATGTTCAACAAATTTACAAGATTTACTGTGAGATTTATAATGTAATCACCAGTAGATTTTATTTCAGCCAAAACAGGCTCATCCAAATCCATATCAGATTCAATGAAATGATGTAATCAATAAAATCATCAGATGTTGCTGCATCTGCATCTACTTCTGCTTCTGCTTCTACTTCTGCTGATGTTGCATCAGCTGCTACTTCTTCTGCTACTACTACTTCTATTGCTGCTTCTGCTGCTGCTGCTTCTTCTTAACATAGTATCTCCCCCTGCCTGGTTTCAGTGAGTAATGGAGCCAGGCCCCTGACTGAAGAAGGAGGGATGGATAGAGTAGAGATTTGAGCAGCATGTGAAGAGATGGAGGTAGCAAGAGGGGAAATATCATTTGTTATGAGGATTTTGAGGAGGGGAGTGAGAAGTGCTAGAAGAGGTGCAATGATGGAGGGGTCTAGTGGCAGGAATGCAGGAGATGTCTCAGTGGGGACAGAAAGGGTGATGGGAGATGATGGTGGAGGAGGAGGTATAGAGTCTTGCTTAGGTTAATCTGGGGAAGAAGGAGTATGAAGGGGAATGAGAGTAGATTGAATGATGGTAGGGATGACAGATTGGAAAGGGGATTATCAGCCAAATATGGTGGTAGTGGAGATAAGGGTGGTGTACCATGTTGTGATGGAGTTGGTGTACCATGGGGTGATGGAGTATGAGAGTGAATATGAGTGTGTGAAGGAGTTTGGGTACCATGGGGGGATGGAGGTGAGGTATGAAAGTGAATATGAAATTGCGATGGATGTATTGGAGAGGATGGAGGTGTAGGAGTGTGGACTGTGGTTTTAACTGAGGAGGGGAGTTGGTGTACTATCTGAGGTTGAGTTTGGATGACTGGAGGTGGTGGAGGTGGAGGAGGGACATCCTCAATAGGGTGGGGAGTGGCTTGATCAACCCTTGTACTCTCAGAATGCCTGGAGGAAGAGGAACAAGCCTTGGATGGCTTGGTGATGGTCCTATCCCACCTGCCAAAGAGGGCACAAGTGAGCCTCATGGAGGCATTTATGAATATGGTTGGTGTGATCAGGGATTCAGCAGCCTTTTCCTGAAGGATGATTCCCAGAATTCTTCCAAAACACACTTCATTTTTAGTGTTCTTTTTCTTGATCATTTCAAACATAATGTTAGCCCAGTTCACAGGTTTCTTATTTACCACAGCACACATTACCAGGAATTGATTCCTGGTGATGTAATCAAGGGCTGTGTGCTTGCCCAGCAGTACTTTCCCCACAAATCTGCTAGAAACTTATACTCAGCAGATAGATGTTTCTTTAGCAGCTTGTTGGTGGTTACTCTAGAATAACCCATCTTATTTAACATTTCATCAAATTCTTAATTATCAATTTCTAACTCTGCTTCAGCATTAGTTAATCCAAAAATTTCAGTCAGGATTGCGCGGGTAAGGGAGACTGCATTACCTGATATTATGTTTGTCATGATGACTTTATCTATTGTGGAGGAAGTGTATACCCATTCCCTGATCTCTGTACTGGCTAGCTTGATTCTGGTGGACATCAGATTCTTCAACTGCTGATCTTTAAGTAGTTTCAGGATGTCCAGGAAGATTGGATCTGAGTGTTAAAACCACTCAAAGTCTACATAAAATCCAGTATCAAATTTCATTGCTGCAAAACTGCCCGCTAGAATCGTCATAGTGTGCCTGCAACATACAAAAGAGATCAAGTGCAATGGAACTGAAAGCGCGGGATGGAGGTCAAAGAAAAACCTAGATATATGGTTTTTTAGAATATGAATCGACAAACTCCGTTCCATGAAAAATAAAAGAATTCTTCGATCTGAGGTCGACGAAATATTTTGTAGTTAAAAAATTCGTCGAGCTTAGTCTGAAGATTTGAAAACATTTCGCCGAGCTCTGTTCGATGAAATTTTTCTGAAACAGATTCGTCGATCTCCGTTCGATGAAACCAACTTCACTCATAAAGAGTTCATCGATCTCCGTTCGACAAATATCTCTAGAACTTTTCTTCTCTTCGTCGATCTCCATTCGATGAACTTTGAAAAATTCATCATCTGCAGACAGAAATTAAATTAAATCTTCTTCATTTATCATTACAAGCTGATTTATAAAGAACAAGTGATTTCTTTCATCCAGGGGTTCGGTGAAAATATCTGCTCTTTGTAAATCAGTGTAGATATAGACAAGTTTAATTTTGTTTTTGTCTAGACACTCTCTAATGAAATGATGTCTAATGTCTATATGCTTAGTCCTACTGTGATGTACTGGATTTTATGCTATGGATATAGCAATTGTGTTATCACATAAGAGACTTGAATTATTTAAGTTGGACCCATAATCCAGGAGTTGGTTTTGAATCCACAGCATCTGGGAACAGCAACTACCTGCTGAAATGTATTCTGCTTCAGTAGTTGATGTAGAAACAGATGACTGTTTCTTGCAAAACCTAGACACTAGTCTCATACCAAGGAACTGGCAAGTCCCTGAGGTACTTTTCCTGTCTACCCTACATCCAGCAAAGTCAGCATCTGAATATCCAGTTAAATCAAATTCTAACTCAGTAGGATACCAGAGTCCTAGAATAGGACAACTCTTTATATATCTCAAAATTCATTTTAGGAAAACTAAATGAGATTCTTTAGAGTTCACTTATAACCTAGCACAAAGACATGTGGCAAACATTATGTCAGGTCTACTTGCTGTAAGGTATTGTAGGGACCCAACAATGCCCCTATATAATTTCTGATCAACATGTTTCCAATGTGTATTAGAATCTATTACACCATTAGTGGTCATGAGTGTTTTCTTTGCTGAGACATTAGCCATCCCAAACTTTTTAATAAGCTGCTTAGCATACTTAGCCTAGGATATGAAAATGCCATCAGGTAGCTGCTTCACTTGGAGACCAAGTAAGTAGGAGAGCTCACCCATTCTACTCATTTCAAACTTTGAATGCATGAGGTCAGAGAACCTCTTGCATAGTTTGGAATCAATAGAACAAAATATAATGTCATCTACATAAATTTATATAAACAAAGTTTGATCCTTATGGTGCCTAGTGAATAATGTTTTATCTACAATACCTCTAGTGAATTTATGCTCTATCACGAAGATAGCTAGGGTCTCATACCAAGATCTTGGAGCTTACCTTAAACTATAAAGAGATTTATGCAATCTAAAGACATATGAAGGATGGGTTGGAGAGATAAAACCTGGAGGTTGTTCAACAAAAACCTCTTCTTTAAGTACTCCATTCAGAAAGGCACTCTTCACATCCATCTGATAGACTTTGAACTTCTTGTAGGCAGCATAAATAAGAAATATTCTGATTACTTCTAACCTTGCAACTGGTGCAAAATTTTGGTCATAGTCTATTCCTTCTTCTTGCCTATAACCTTGAGCAACAAGCCTAGCCTTGTTTCTCACAATTACACCATGGGCATCTAGCTTGTTTCTATATACCCATTTAGTTCCAATGACTGGGTAGTCTATGCATCTTGGAACTAAATCCCAAACCCTACATCTCTCAAATTAGTTGAGTTCCTCTTGCATTGCAATGATCCAGTGGGGATCTTGCTCATCATCTTTTATGGATTGAGGCTCAACTTGAGAGAGAAAACAGACATGCATGACATCTTGGTTGAGTTGATGTCTTGTCTGTACACCTACGGTTATGTCTCTAATCACTTAAGATTTTGGGTGATCCCTTAGTGTGACAAGATCAGTGGGTGGAGTTGGTTTAGCAACAGTATGTGGAGTTAATTCCTCTTGTGGAATAATGTTTGCTGTTGAAGGAATTTCAACCTCTTCCAAAAGTTCTTCTTCACTATCTTCATCAGCTTGTGGAGGAGGAGGTGGCATAACCTCTTATGGAAGGTTCAACTCACCCAATATGTCACACAAGTGAGGTAACTGCAAGGTGTTATTGGTAGAAATTTCTTTCTACTTATAAGAAAAGTTAGTCTCATCAAAAGTTACGTGTATTGATTCCTCAATTTTCAAAGATGATTTATTGAACACCCTATAAGATTTACTGACTTGGGAATATCTTAGAAAAATTCTCTCTTCAGCGTTAGCTTCAAACTTTCTAATATATTTCTTGTTATTATTATGAATATAACATAGACAACCAAATACTTTAAAATAGGTGATTTTAGGTTTCTTCCCTCTGAGTAATTCATAGAGAGTTTTTTTCTTAAGTTTATGTATTAAACTCCTATTCAGTACACAATTTACTGTGCTTACAGCCTCTACCCAAAAGGATAGGGGTATGTAAGCATCTGCAAGTAATGTGCCTGCAGCTTCAATTAAGGTTCTATTCTTCCTTTCAGCTACCCCATTTTGTTGAGGAGTTCTAGGAGCTGAGAAGAATTGCCTGATACCTTCCTTCTCATAGAACTCATGCATAAGAAGAGACTCAAACTCTATACCATGATCACTTCTGATCAATACAACATGAGTAGAGTACTCAATCTGTATGGTCCTGAGAAAATCTGTAAGAACTTTGAATGTATCTGACTTAGACCTGAGAAAGAACACCCAAGTGAATCTTGAGAAGTCATCTACAATAACTAAGGTATAAGATTTCCCTCCTAGGCTTTGTACAACAATAGGTCCAAAAAGGTACATGTGCAGCAAGTATAAGAACCTAGGTGAATCACTCTTATTAACTGATTTAAAACTAGATTTAGTTTGCTTGCCTAGTTGGAAAGCCCTGCAGAGGCCTTCATTCTTGTAAGGACCAGAAGGCAAACCTCTCACAAGGTTGTCTTTAGATAGCCTAACAATGTTTTTCATATTAACATGTCCTAGCCTTTTATGCCAAAGATCATTTTGATTTCTAATAATGTTAAGTAAACAGATATCTGAATTTGCATAATGAAAATCTACTATATATATGTTACCTTGTCTATTTCCAATTAAAATAGTTTGTTTTTTCTTTATTAGAAATAATACAAGATGTTGAGTTAAAGTGTACCTGATAACCTTCATCACATAGTTGACTTATGGAGATGAGGTTATGCTTGATTTCACTTACATATGTCACCTTTTTGAAAGTGACTGCTCCAATCTTTACTTCTCCAAAGCCCTCTGACTAGCCCCAATTTGAATCACCAAAGATAACCTTTGGTCCCAGCTTGAACTTGTAGTTATTTAAGTTGTCCTTGCTGTCAGTCATATGCTTAGAGCATCCACAGTCCAGATACCATTTTGGATTAACAACTAGACAGCCCTGTATAACCTCGGGCTCGCGAAAGGTGATCCAGCAAGCGAGAAGGGGGACTGGCGAGATGAGAGGATGCCCACGGTCAAGAGGCGAGACGTATGAACAACTCTCTGAGTAGGTGAGACCTCTTAGTTGGGGGAGACCTCCTAGGGGCGAGATGGTCCACAGGCGAGTGGTCGGCGAGACAGACAGGGCAGCCGTCTCGCCCGCAGTACCTTCCCCACTCGCCACATGCGAGAAAGGAGTTCTCAACATTTTTCCACTGAAGGGGGATTTTGCCTTTGTGCCCCAGGTAATTTTATATTTTTACCCCTGGAGGTCTGCATATAGCCCTCTGGAACAACGGAGTTCGGCTGTTAGTAGACCCAGTCCAGGGTGTTTTGGTCTTTTCAGGATGATTTAGAAGTGATATTTGCAGAGCAGATTCAGAGGCCTATAAATAGACCGATAAGGTGCCTGAGAACAGGTTGTTGAACCTTTCCACTATCTTTCTCACAGACACCTAGCTCAGCACTGGCTAGGGAGGGGAAGACTTTCAGTTCTTCCGGGTAAGAGGTGGGACCTCCAAGCTGAGCCCCCTCGGTCAGTTTTCAGGTCACTGACTCTCGTTAGGAGGGTAGCGCAGGGAGAGTATGTGTGGGCTGCATCCTGTTTCGAACTTTAGGAGGGATCAGAATGCTGGTTCCAGCATTTTTGGTGCGGTGAGCGTGGACCGCAGCCCTCAGAGAAGAACCTTGAGCAACCACATGGCGGGAGATCACGGAGAAGGAGAAGGAGGGGAGTCGGATAACCCGGGGGGGGGGGGGGATTTGTAGGAAGAGCGGAGTTTATGGCTTCAATCAAGGGGATCATGGATCTACTGCAAGGGATCTCGCGGCAGGGAGATTGTTCAACTCCACTGCCTCAAGTGCCAGCTCTCGCGACTTAGGAAGAACTCGTCTCAGCGCGAGTAGGAGAGGATGCCCCGGGGAGAAGGCCGGGAATGGAGGTGATGGCGGAAGGGAGCGAGAGGGATATGGCGGGAAGGGAGCTGTTCCCAAGCCCGGCGAGTGACATCTCGCCAGGAGAGGTCGTCGCGCGAGTAGTGGTGGTGAGACCGGCGACGAGAGGGTCCCCTTTTTGCGAGCTAATCCTGTCCGCTCCCGTCCCGGAGTGCTTCCGTGAGCCCGAGTTGAACTACTATGTAGGGAAGGATGATCGCCTCCATCACTTACAGTGGTTCGAAGACGCTGTCTCGATCAGGCCCATGACGGACGCGTTTAAGTGCCGCCTTTTTGCGATCACTCTAAAGGACAAAGCTAGGGACTGGTTCCATCAACTCCCGACAGGCTCGATATACTGCTTCGAGGACTTAAGTAGGAGCTTCTAGCTCCGGTTCTCCACATCTAAGAAGAGGAAGAAGAACCCGGAGTCGATCTTTTTGATTAAGCAGAAGGCGGATGAGTCGCTGGCTCAGTACGTGGATAGGTTCCATGAAGAGATTTTGGATATACAGGAGGTGCCAGGGTTTGCCCTCCAGATGGCCTTTACTGTGGGACTACGGGAAGGATTCTTCAAGATGAGCCTCACACGGAAGGCTCCGCTGTCCTTTGAGGGCTTGATGGAGAAGGCGGCAAAGGAAATAGAGATGGAGGCGGAAAACCCAGCTTTTGCGAAGAAGTTGGCAATGCTTACTGAGGTAGAGTCGAGGGAGTCAGGTGGCAGACAATAGGAGGCAAGGAGAAGAGAGGAGCCAAGGGCGCCGGCGTATCCGAAGCTGGGGTAGAGACAACAGGGAGGCCCTGCCCCAGGACAAGGTAGAGGATTTCCCCAAGGAGGGAGGAACCAACAAGGAGGACCGGTAAGGTTTCACCAGCAGGGGTGGGGGTATGGTCATAGACCACCCCTGCTCCCTCCGCAGCAGGCCATGTCCATCGGCCGAGGCAAAGGAAGAGGCTGGGATAGAGGAAGAGGAGCAGGAGCAGGGAGAAGGAGGAAAACTCAGGAAGGAAGACAAGGGGGGAGGTGGCGTTGCCATATTGTGACTTCCACGAGGAGGAAGGTCACACAATGACTACCTGCCCAGATTTCTTGGAGATAAGGAGAACTCGAGGGGCAAGAGAATAACAAAGGCTGGTGCGGATAGAGGAAGTAACAGTTACAGGAGAAGAGGATCGATGTGTGGATCGAACGGATGAAGGGGATCGCGGGGGAATTGGAGTGATCAATGGGGGGGGGGTGGGGATAGAGGCGGCCCGAAAGGCGAGCCTTCACACTATGTACCGCCGAAGCATCACCTCGACGTCACAATCCTCTCCCCCAGATGAAAAGATTACCTTTTTCAGGAAAGACATGCCGGACCATGAGGACCCCTTTTGTGACGCGCTGGTGATACGGACCGCCATCGAGAACTTCACGGTGTCGCGGATCCTAGTATACAATAGGAGCTCAGTGAACGTGATTTTCAAAAAAAACTTTCAGTGCAATGAGGGTGGAGGCCCGGAGGGTGCTGGCGGCGGATGGACCACTGTTTGGGTTCTCATGGGAGAGGAAATAAGTCGAGGGGGGATTGGGACTTCAGGTGACCCTGGGAGGGCTGTCCCGGAATTGCCGCTTTGTCATAGTGGATGCCCCCAGTAGTTACAACGCTATCTTTGGACGCCCCTTAATCAGCGCTTTCAGATGCGTTCCATCATCGTTTCACCAGTGCTTGAAGCTGAATTCAGGAGGTACCCAAATCAGGGTACGGGGGGATCCAAAGGCCGCTAGGGAATGCTACGTGACGGCAGTGAACACAATATCCTAGCGGGGAGATACCGAGGAGTTGGGAAAGTGGATGGAGCAATTACAACAAGAACAGGGAGGTGGGGAAGAGAAAAGAGAGGAGGAAGATGCTGGAGGAGAAGAAGAAGTAGTAATGGTGGGAGGCATTGCGGGGGAGCCAGAAATGGCGGGAGAGGAGTTCGGGGAGATGGTGATGGTAGAAGAAAAGGAGAGGGAAAGAGCGGAAGGAGAGGGAGAAATGGTGAGGAACTGGGACATGGTGGAGAGGTCGGAAGTGGCTGGAAAGGAGGGCGAAGAGACGGAGGCGGCAGAGAAAAAGGAGCCAAAAGAAGAGGTAGGGAGGAGAGAGAAAAGGCAGATAGAAGAAGAGGGAGGGTCGCCCGGGGAGGGGGCCCGGCCAGAAAAGTGAAGGGCCTCACGACATGAAGAGGAGGATGCAAGCAAGTGGGAGACAGAGCAGCCGGGGGAAGAGAGGATGATGGCCAACGTGGAAGGAAAAGCCAAGGAGCAGGATGCGCAGGCAGAGCAGGAAGGGGAGGAAGAGCCATCAAGGCTGAAAGCGGCCGTGGAGGTCCTCGAGGTAGAGATCCACACCAAGGAAGGCCTAGAGGAAAAGATAAAAATCAGTGGCGAGCTCAGCCCGGAAGACCGTGAGATGATCAGGACCTGCATGCAGAAAAATATTGATGTCTTCGCATGGAGTGCCGCGGACATGCCAGGGGTCGATGCAGACGTCGCCTGTCACCGCCTCAATCTCGATCCCAACACTCACCCCATACAACAGAAGAAGAGGGCCATCGCCTCCAAGATGGCCGGACCTATTAGAGAGGAAGTGGAAAAATTGCTTAAGGCGGGGTATGTGTCCGCCTGTAAGTATCCGGGGTGGGTGAGTAATGTTGTAATGGTCAAAAAAGGGGAGGGTAGGTGGAGAATGTATGTGGATTTTTCTCTTTTAAATAAAGCATGCCCCAAGGATTGTTACCCGCTGCCCCGAATCGACACGCTGGTTAACTCAGCCGTCGGTTTCCCCTTAATGAGTTTCTTGGATGCATTTTCTGGATATCATCAAATACACATGCATCCCCCGGACGTTAAGGACGTCACCTTCGTGACAGAGGATGGATGCTTCTGTTTTAATATGATGCCTTTCGGTTTGAAAAATGCGGGAGCAACCTCTCAAAGAATGATGGATCGGATCTTCCGAGAACAGAGAGGGAGGAACCTTGAGGTGTACGTGGATGACTTGATGATCAAAATCAAGGACCTCGAAGCTCATGTCCTAGATCTGGAGGAGACCTTTGAAACCCTAAGGGAGTATAAAATGAGGCTCAACCCCCTAAAATGTGTTTTTGGTGCTAGCAGGGGAAGGTTCCTGGGACATCTTCTCACTCCATCTGGAGTGGAGCCCAACCCCGAAAAAGTGAGAGTAATCCTAGAATTGGAGTCCCCTAGGAGTGTTAAGGAAGTCCAGCGTCTCACAGGCAAGTTGGCCGGGCTAAGCAGGTTCCTCTCTCGAGCCGGGGAGAGGTGCTCGCCTTTCTTCCGAACGCTGCGAGGAGGCAAGAGATTCGAGTGGACCTCGGAATGTGAGATGGCTTTCCAGGCCATAAAACTACAGCTTACCCAAACGCCCTTACTCTAGGGACCAAGGGAAGCAGAGGTCTAGTTTTTATATTTGTGGGTAGGGACTGTGGCGGTGAGCTCGGTTCTTGTGCGAGAATAGGGGAGGAAACAATTTCCGATCTATTACGTGAGCAGGGTCCTGAAGAAAGCGGAGCTCGAGTACCCCATTCTTGAGAAGTTAGCATTTGCCCTCATCATCTCGGCCCGAAAGCTCAGGCCGTATTTTCAGGCTCACTCCATACATGTAACGCCCCGAAACTCAAAGGAGCGAGGGGGGACGTTTTAGGCCAGTTTTGGTTTCTGGTTGAAGGCACACGGCCTGGGACACGGGCGTGTCCTAGGGCGTGTCCAGCGTGTGTCGACACTTAGCCGCGAAGTCGTCGAGTTATACTCGACGATTCGTCGAGAATGGGCACACGGCCTGCGACACGGGCGTGTCGCAGGGCGTGTCGACCCGTGTCGACACTTAGCCGTGAAATCGTCGAGATATACTCGGCGATTCGTCGAGAATGGGCACACGGCCCGCGACACGGGCGTGTCGCCGGGCGTGTCGACCCGTGTCGACGATCGTCCAAGTGAATTCGTCGAGATTCACTCGACGATCATCGAGACAAGGCACACGGCCTAGGACACGGGCGTGTCCAAGGCCGTGTCATCCAGTCATCGTTCTCCCCTCGACGAAATGTCCCGTGTACACGGCCTGGGGTCAGGGCGTGTCAATGTGACACGGGCAAGGACACGGGCGTGTCCTAGAACCCGTGCAGTGCTCGGGTTGAAAACGGGGGAAAATCATGGGGTACACGGCCGGCTACACAGCCGTGTCAGCTGGAACACGGGCGTGTCAGCTCGAACACGGGCGTGTTCGATACCCGTGTGAGGGTCCAGGAGATTCGATTTTGACGGCGAATGCGGCACACGGCCCTGGACACGGGCGTGTGCCAGGCCGTGTTCGGTCCAGATTGGGCATTTCAGCCCCGAATCAAAGCCGTTCGTTTTCTTAGGTTGAGATCCAACAGCTGGGGATGGTTCCTGAGAGGATATACCCGGGTTTGACTTAGAAAAATCCATTCTTTCTTACCTTTTCATCTCTCCAAATCCTTGGAGAAAGGGGAAAAGCCATTGGAGGAAGAGGAGCTAGATCCGCCATTGGAGGAGCTTCGGAGCTCCGAATCGCAAACCGACTCCGGATCCACGGAGGCAACGCAAGTGCGGTGATTTCTATCCGATTACTTTTCGATGGCGCCAAAGAGGAACGCAAGGGTAACGATCCTCATCTTGAGCATGAATAGCTCTCTTTCTTAGCATAGGAAGCCCGCTCTCGCGAGTTTGCGGAGAGTTGGAGGCGTTCCTTCGGGTAGATATGTAAAGTCCCCGATGTTTAGAGTCCGTATGCGAGAACGGACGTAGGCATTTTGTGTGAAGCCTACCCGGACAAGTTAGTCTGGATCAGTGATGTTGCATTGCATAAGGCCGGAGAAGACTCCGTGCTATGGTTTGTTTTCGGGTTTTCTACGCGGTAGATTGCAGCAGGGAGCCTTGGGGACTAACCCAAAGGTGCACCTGGAAAACTGGGCGGATACGAGATCTTGCCAACTTGGTGGCCTGAGAGCCAACTTGAACATAACGTGGTTATGTGACTTGCGGTAGAATGGGACTCGGCGAAAGTTTGACCCGCGCAAATGGCTTAAATTGTCGTTGCGATGTGAGCACGGGTTAGATGGAACCGTACCCGCTCTATGTCATTCGGGTTAGAGAGACCTAAGGTTACGTGGCACTCGCCGTTGGCATAGATGGGAGTCTTCGGCGGTCAATGGCTTTAACTGTCGTGACCCAGGCCAGGAAGACAAATTGCTCATAGTTTTGGCCGTCTAAGTGGCGGTGGTGAGTCCGGAATGTTAATGGCTTTAATTGACGTGACATCGACCGGTTCACTGAGAATGTGCCCTGAGTGCACGGGGCGTGTGGCCGTGCGAGCCAACGCCTGTGATGAAATGGCTATGGTTATATGCATTGCTCGCTTGTGCTAATGAAATGCAGGGAAGGAGCATCGCCGCCCCGAGTTGGGGGCGGGATCGTTATAATTTGGTCAGCATTGCTGACCGTTGCCTTGTTTGCCACCGTGCGGTGGTTTGTTGCTTGCAGGTGCAGCTGCACCAAGCGGTCAATAGCGGGCTAAAGCCCTTTTTGCGAAGCTGGCCCTCGAAGGCCCAAGTGGAAATGTTTTCTGTTTTATTCATGTATGACCGGCCTGCGTGCCGAGGTTTGTAAATCATGTAACAGTCAAGTGAAACATTCTGTAAGGCCTTAAGGCCGATTTTTGGGTATTTTGTATACATTCCTAATTATGTAATAGTGGACATTCGTGCTCTAATGCTGGGTTCTCGTTTGCAACTTATATAAACTGCTTCCGCTAGAATGCTCTGTGTAGGACGTTGAGATTGGTTGGATGGTTTCCATACGTAACCACCCGGTCTGTCTGTGTTATATGGCGTCGGGCCCCGGCCGGACCTACTGCTATATACTATGCGACGGACAGGGGGTGTTACAATTTGGTATCAGACTACTGGTTTTGGTCGGGCTTAAACTGAATTCGTGGCCGAATTCTTTTTAAGGGGTGGTGAGCACATTGTGTGCGTCATCGTTATAATGGTAAAAGAACCCATGAATGTCCACTTAGGAATGAAAATACTCGTGTTTGAGGAACCTGCGTGTTCCTATACTTGCTGTTTGCAATGTTATGTGGTCGCTTAACGGTGTTTTGTACCACTATAGGTGACCAGAAGTGGTGTTGGGCCATCAGAACGCCGAGTTTCTGAGGCTAGCAGTGCACCGGATGTTGCTCCCGCAACACCTCTGTCGGCTGAGAATATACGTTTGGTGGCTGAAGCGGTGTTGGCCGTGATTAATGCGCAGCCTGGAAGGCAAGCGCAGCAGCCCGCTCCCGTGATGGAGCAAGAACCTCTGCAAGAGGCTGAGCCGAGGAGGGTGGAGCAAGTGGTTGTAGAACCGATAGTGCCAAGGAGGGCAACTGAGAGGCAGTTGAAGCATGTAATGAGCTTTAACCCTCCGTTATTCTCGGGGTTTGGAACCCCATCTCAGGCTGAAGACTGGCTCTCTAGGGTGAAGAGAGTCATGACGGCGACGGAGACGGAGGAGTGGCAAATGACCACCATCGCTACGTTCCTGCTGGACGGTGAAGCGAGGATGTGGTGGGAAGGATTGGAGCTGCATCATTTGAGAGGTAGACAATTGATAGACGTCCCGATGGAAGAGTTCTCGGGATTGTTCTTAGCAAGATACCTCCCTTCTACTCAGAGGATTTCAATGGAGAATGAGTTCCTGAAGTTGGTGCAGGGTGAGAGGAGCGTGGATGAATATCTCCACGAGTTTACGCGGTTGAGTCGTTATGCTAGCTCCACCATCATGGATGAGGAGCGCAAGACTAATCGTTTTTACGAAGGTCTGAGGGATGAGTTGAGACTATTACTGTCGGGGCCGATGACGCAGGGTTTCTTAACCTTGGTCAATACTGCCCGGTCCTTGGAGAAGGACATGAAGAGCGTGCAAGCGAAGAAAAGCTTGAGTGAAAAGAAATCTGAGTTCAGAGTGCCGACTACTTCAAAGTCCGGCTATCGGAGGGCTTTCAAGAAGCATAGGACTTCCGGTCCAGCTCCTTCGGGCGCTTCTGGGGCGACTACGGGTCGGACCCCGGGTGCGTGCTTTACGTGTGGAAAGACGGGGCACTTTGCCCGTGATTGTTGGAGCGGACGTCCTAAGTCCGAGAGGAGGCCGGGAGTCACTTATGAAGAGAAGGGAAAGGCGGTGGAGTCGACCGCATCCCATTATGCTCTGGCCCAACCAAGGGTCTACAATCTTGGCCAACAGGAGGCCATTAAACAAGCTGATGTGGTGACAGGTACGGTTTAATTTATAGCAAGTCAATTTCCTTTATATGCTTGTTATGCACATGTTACCTTACCACTACTTGTTTAGGATTCGTATTGATTTGCGAAAATCCGGCATGAGCACTCTTCGATACGGGAGCTTCACACTCCTTCTTGTCCGAAGGATTTATATCACGCATCGGAGTCCCTTCTTCGATGGCGAAGGACAAGTTGGATGTGTTGTTGCCCAATGGGTGTTCGATGCGAGCAGTTAGGATCTGCGATGTTAAGATTCGTATTGGGGAGCAGGAGTTCGACCTGCGAGCGTCTTTACTTCCGTTAGTGGAGTTTGACGTCATATTTGGCATGGACTGGCTCTCGGAGCAGCAGGCCCATATAGATTGCGGTAGCAAGGAAGTCAAGCTGGGAGCGAGTCGTGAGACGACGTTTACGGGCTTACAGGGGTCGAGCAAGACGTTGATGTCTGCTCTTCAGGTGGTGAAGGCGGTTCATGCTGGAGCAGAACTGTTCTTTACACTAGTGGAGGTTGCAAAGCCGAAGCCCGCTTTGGATTGTATTTCAGTGGTATCGGAATACCCTGATGTGTTCCCCGCAGATCTTCCTGGAGCCCCGCCTCAACGGGAGATAGATTTTACGATCGAGCTAGTGCCAGGTGCAAAGCCTGTGTCACGATCTCCGTATCGGCTAGCGCCTAAGGAAATGGCGGAGCTGAAAGTTCAACTGCAAGAATTGTTGGAGCAAGGGTATGTGCGCCCGAGCTCTTCGCCTTGGAGCGCACCGGTCCTCTTTGTTAAGAAGAAGGACGGAAGCTTGAGGCTATGTATTGATTATCAGGAGCTCAACAAGCTGACTGAGAAGAACAAGTACCCGATCCCCCGGATTGATGATCTCTTCGATCAGTTAGTCGGGTCGACGGTGTACTCGAAGTTGGATCTCAAGGCTGGGTACTATCAGCTGCGGATAAGGGAGAGTGATATCCCGAAGACAGCGTTTAGTATGAGGTACGGGCATTATGAGTTTACGGTCATGCCGTTTGGGCTGACTAATGCGCCGTCAGTATTCATGGATTTGATGAACAGGACGTTCAGGGAGTACTTGGACCATTTCGTGATCGTCTTTATCGACGATATTTTGGTGTACTCTCAAAGTGAGGAAGATCACTTCAAGCATCTTCATTTGGTGTTGGAGACGCTAAGGAGAAATCAGTTGTATGCCAAGTTCTCGAAGTGCGAGTTTTGGCTATCCTCAGTGGCGTTCCTCGGGCATATAGTGAGTGGAGAGGGTATTGCTGTGGATCCGGCGAAGATTGTTGCGATACGGGAGTGGCCTGAGCTTGCTACAGTAGCAGAAGTCCGGAGCTTTTTGGGGCTTGACGGCTATTATAGGCGCTTCGTAGAGAACTTCTCGCGGTTAGCGTTACCTCTCACTACTTTGACGAGGAAGGAGCATAAGTTCATTTGGACGCCGGAGTGCGCGCGAGCTTTTGAGGAACTGAAGTGTCGGTTGACCACGGCGCCTGTGCTGAGTTCGCCGGTTGGGACCGAAGGCTATGAGATATATAGCGATGCTTCGGGCAGCGGTTTGGGTTGCGTGCTACTGCAGCACGGAACCGTGATAGCTTATGGCTCGAGACAGCAAAAAGTGCACGAGAGGAATTATCCGGTACATGACTTGGAGTTAGCGGCCGTGATTTTTGCCTTGAAGCTGTGGAGACACTATTTGTACGGTGTGAAGATTGATATCTACACCGATCACAAGAGCCTAAAGTACCTGATTGATCAGAAGGATCTGAATATGCGGCAGCGTAGGTGGATGGAGTTCCTGGGGGACTATACATTCAAGATCCACTACATGCCTGGCAAAGGGAATGCGGTTACGGACGCGTTGAGTCGCCGAGCCCCAGCTCAAGCCAATTGGCTATCGGTGCATGATGAGCGGTTGGTGCGGGAGTTGGAGGCGTTGGAGATTGTTTGTGTGGATAAGCAAGCAAGTGCTGAAGCAGTTCTGAATTGGACTGAAGTCCAATATGACCTGGCTGATCGGATTCGGCAGGCTTTGGATATGGATGCTCATATGAAGCAGTTCATGATAGAGGCTCTGGATGGGTCAAATTCCCAATTCGTCGTGGAGGACGGATTGCTGTGGAAAGATGGTCGTCTGTGCGTCCCAAGCGTGGGCAATTTACGGGTGGAGTTGTTGTACGAGGCACACCATACCAAGTACTCGATTCACTCGGGGAGCACGAAGATGTACCGTGATATAAAGAAATTATTTTGGTGGCCGGTTTTGAAGAAGGATGTGGCGCTATACGTAGCAAAGTGCCAAACCTGCGCCTTGGTAAAGGCGGAGTGCCAAAAGCCGGGAGGATTTCTTAAGTCCTTGCCTATTCCGGAGTGGAAATTCGACGACATCTCCATGGACTTTGTGCACAGTTTGCCAAGGTCGCAAAAGGGAAACGACGCCATTTGGGTGGTTGTTGATCGATTAACAAAGGTGTCGCATTTTATTCCGCATAGGAAGGACGATCCGGTGGAGAAGCTGGCAAAGCTATATGTGGATAACATAGTGCGGCTTCATGGTGTGCCCCGCAGCATCATGAGTGACCGAGATGGGTGGTTCACGTCCAATGATTGGAGGCTGGTGCAGCAACTGTTGGGAACAAAGCTGAAGTTTAGCACAGCCTTCCACCCACAAACGGATGGGCAGACCGAGAGGGTGAATAGAACCATGGAAGACATGCTTCGCATGTGTGTCTTGGATTTTGGAAAGCAATGGGAAGACCACCTTTATTTGGTGGAGTTCGCATACAACAACAGCTACCAAGCAAGTATTCAGATGGCGCCTTTCGAGGCCCTATATGGTAGAAGATGTCGCACGCCGTTGTCTTGGATAGAAACGGGTGAGTCAAAGTTGTATAAGCGATTGGAAGTAGAGGGTGCTACTTCTTTGGTGAGAACGATTCGGGAGAGGTTGCTTATCGCTCAGGACCGGCAAACAAAGTACTATAATGCCAAGCACAGGAACGTGGAGTTCGCTGTGGGCGATTATGTATACTTGAAGATAAAGCCATTCAAGGGTGTCTCGCGGGTGCAGCGATTGAAAAAGCTAAGCCCGAGGTACCTTGGACCGTTCGAGGTTCTGGAGCGAGTTGGAGAAGCGGCCTATAGATTGAAGCTTTCAGTGGAGCTAAGTGGTTTACACGATGTATTCCATATTTCGGTGCTTCGGAAGGCGGTGCAAGAGCCTACGCAAGTGATCGCGGTCGATCAAGTGCCGGTGGATAGTGGGCTAACGACAAAGGTCAAGCCCGTGCGGATTGAGGACTCGGAGGTCAAGCGGCTACGCAATAAAGAGATCAGGATGGTCAAAGTCCGGTGGGACAATTGCGGTCGTGAGGAGCTCTCTTGGGAGCGAGAGCAGACGATGCTTGACGAATATCCGGAGTTGTTCCGCTCAGGTACAAATTTTGTTTTTGTACATGTTTTTCCCTTTATGTAATTTCGTGGGCGAAATTCTTTTAAGAGGGGGAGAGTTATAACGCCCCGAAACTCAAAGGAGCGAGGGGGGACGTTTTAGGCCAGTTTTGGTTTCTGGCTGAAGGCACACGGCCTGGGACACGGGCGTGTCCGAGGGCGTGTCAAGCGTGTGTCGACACTTAGCCGCGAAGTCGTCGAGTTATACTCGACGATTCGTCGAGAATGGGCACACGGCCTGCGACACGGGCGTGTCGCAGGGCGTGTCGACCCGTGTCGACACTTAGCCATGAAATCGTCGAGATATACTCGACGATTCGTCGAGAATGGGCACACGGCCCGCGACACGGGCGTGTCGCCGGGCGTGTCGACCCGTGTCGACGATCGTCCAAGTGAATTCGTCGAGATTCACTCGACGATCGTCGAGACATGGCACACGGCCTAGGACACGGGCGTGTCCAAGGCCGTGTCATCCAGTCGTCGTTCTCCCCTCGACGAAATGTCCCGTGTACACGGCCTGGGGTCCAGGCGTGTCAATGTGACACGGGCAAGGACACGAGCGTGTCCTAGAACCCGTGCAGTGCTCGGGTTGAAAACGGGGGAAAATCATGGGGTACACGGCCGGCTACACGGCCGTGTCAGCTGGAACACGGGGGTGTCAGCTCGAACACGGGCGTGTTCGATACCCGTATGAGGGTCCAGGAGATTCGATTTTGACGGCGAATGCGGCACACGGCCCTGGAGACGGGCGTGTGCCAGGCCGTGTTCGGTCCAGATTGGGCATTTCAGCCCCGAATCAAAGCCGTTCGTTTTCTTAGGTTGAGATCCAACGGCTGGGGATGGTTCCTGAGATGATATACCCGGGTTTGACTTAGAAAAATCCATTCTTTCTTACCTTTTCATCTCTCCAAATCCTTGGAGAAAGGGGAAAAGCCATTGGAGGAAGAGGAGCTAGATCCGCCATTGGAGGAGCTTCGGAGCTCCGAATCCCAAACCGACTCCGGATCCACGGAGGCAACGCAAGTGCGGTGATTTCTATCCGATTACTTTTCGATGGCGCCAAAGAGGAACGCAAGGGTAACGATCCTCATCTTGAGCATGAATAGCTCTCTTTCTTAGCATAGGAAGCCCGCTCTCGCGAGTTTGCGGAGAGTTGGAGGCGTTCCTTCGGGTAGATATGTAAAGTCCCCGATGTTTAGAGTCCGTATGCAAGAACGGACGTAGGCATTTTGTGTGAAGCCTACCCGGACATGTTAGTCTGGATCGGTGATGTTGCATTGCATAAGGCCGGAGAAGACTCCGTGCTATGGTTTGTTTTCGGGTTTTCTACGCGGTAGATTGCAGCAGGGAGCCTTGGGGACTAACCCAAAGGTGCACCCGAAAAACTGGGCGGATACGAGATCTTGCCAACTTGGTGGCCTGAGAGCCAACTTGAACATAACGTGGTTATGTGACTTGCGGTAGAATGGGACTCAGCGAAAGTTTGACCCGCGCAAATGGCTTAAATTGTCGTTGCGATGTGAGCACGGGTTAGATGGAACCGTACCCGCTCTATGTCGTTCGGGTTAGAGAGACCTAAGGTTACGTGGCACTCGCCGTTGGCATAGATGGGAGTCTTCGGCGGTCAATGGCTTTAACTGTCGTGACCTAGGACAGGAAGACAAATTGCTCATAGGTTTGGCCGTCTAAGTGGCGGTGGTGAGTCCGGAATGTTAATGGCTTTAATTGACGTGACATCGACCGGTTCACTGAGAATGTGCCCTGAGTGCACGGGGCGTGTGGCCGTGCGAGCCAACGCCTGTGATGAAATGGCTATGGTTATATGCATTGCTCGCTTGTGCTAATGAAATGCAGGGAAGGAGCATCGCCGCCCCGAGTTGGGGGCGGGATCGTTATAATTTGGTCAGCATTGCTGACCGTTGCCTTGTTTGCCACCGTGTGGTGGTTTGTTGCTTGCAGGTGCAGCTGGACCGAGCGGTCAATAGCGGGCTAAAGCCCTTTTTGCGAAGCTGGCCCTCGAAGGCCCAAGTGGAAATGTTTTCTGTTTTATTCATGTATGACCGGCCTGCGTGCCGAGGTTTGTAAATCATGTAACAGTCAAGTGAAACATTCTGTAAGGCCTTAAGTCCGATTTTTGGGTATTTTGTATACATTCCTAATTATGTAATAGTGGACATTCGTGCTCTAATGCTGGGTTCTCGTTTGCAACTTATATAAACTGCTTCTGCTAGAATGCTCTGTGTAGGACGTTGAGATTGGTTGGATGGTTTCCATACGTAACCACCCGGTCTGTCTGTGGTATATGGCGTCGGGCCCCGGCCGGACCTACTGCTATATACTATGCGACGGATAGGGGGTGTTACAATACAAGTGGTAACAGATCACCCCCTCCGTCGCATCTTGGAGGGGGTAGAGCATTCTGGGAGGCTAGCAAAATGGTCAATAGAGCTCAGTGAATTCGACCTCGTCTTCATTCCTCGGCTCGCCATAAAGGCACAGGCGGTGGCCGATTTCCTGGTGGACTATGTAGTTGAGGTCCAGGAGACAGTGGCGTCCCCTCGGGAACCCTGGAAGATGTTAGTGGATGGAGCGTCGGGAAGAAATTCCTTTGGGGGAGGGATGATCCTGATCAGCCCGGAGGGGACCCAGATTGAGCAGGCCTTGAAGATTCATTTCACGATCACCAACAATCAAGCAGAATATGAGGCGGTCATTGCGGGACTCAGGTTAGCCCGGGAGCTGGGCATACAAGACATTGAGTCCTCGACAGACTCCATGGTGGTGGCAGGCCAGATCAAAGGGGAGTTCGAGGCAAGGGAGCCCACCCTCCAGTTGTATCTAGGAAAGGTCAAGAATATCATAGGGCAGTTCCGAAGCTTCTCAATTCAGCACATCCCGAGGGAAGAGAGTACTCAGGCTGACCAACTCGCCAAGCATGGCCCTCGAGCCGGGGGAACAGTGACAGAACTCTTCAGACTGTCTATAGAGGAAGGGGAACTCATGGAAGTATGCCAGCAGAGGTCGTGGATGGACCCCTTCATCACCTTTTTGGTATCAGGAAAGTTACCCGCGACGGAACTCGACAAGAAGCATACCAGATACAAATCGACGTACTACCTGCTGAAGGATGGGGTTTTATATCGCAAGACCTTGTCAGGTTTGCTGGCCAGATGTGTGTCAGAGGAGGAGGTTCCCAAGGTTCTGCTGGAGATTCACTCGGGAGAATGTGGAAGTCACTCGGGGAACCGGACATTAGAAGGGAGGGTGCTGAGACAGGGGTACTTTTGGCCTACCCTCAGGAGAGATGCGGAGGAATTCGCGAAAAAGTGTCAAAAGTGCCAGGAGTTCGCCCCCCTTCAGCTCCTTCCTGCCCAGAGGTTGCGGACCATCACAGCTCCCTGGCCATTCGCTATATGGGGACTAGATCTGGTGGGCCCCTTTCCCCAAGCAAGTGGCCAAAGGAAATTCCTGTTAGTCATGGTGGACTACTTTTCGAAGTGGATGGAGGTGAAGGCGTTGGCTAAGGTAACCTCGCAGGTGGTCAAGAATTTCGTATGGGGGGAGATCATCTGCCGGCATGGGTTGCCCCTAGCCATTGTGACAGATAACGAACCACAATTTGCAAGCAGAGAATTCATGGATTTCTGCATTCGTTTGGGAATAGATCTCGGCTTTGCCTCTGTTCATCATCCACGGAGTAATGGACAGGTCGAAGCGCCTAATAAGGTCATTGTCAATCTATTGAAGAAAAAAGTGGAGAATTTGAAAGGGAGCTGGGTGGAGCAGCTACCTTCAGTACTGTGGGCCTTGAGGACCACACCAAACACAACCACGGGGGAAACCCAGTTTAAGCTCTCTCATGGCTCAGAGGCTGTCATACCAATCAAGTTTGAGGTTACATCACCAAGAGTAGCAGTTGCAAGGGAAGGAGCCGAAGGATGGAGAGCAGAGAACAAAGAAGAACAGAGACTCTCATTGGATCTCGTGGAGGAGCTCCGGGATTTGGCGATGGTCCAGCAGGAGGAGGTCAAGCGCCGGATGGCAAGGTACTTCGACAACCATATAAGGATCAGGCAGTTTGAGAAAGGAGATTTGGTCCTGAAAAAGTTAGATGCAGCGGGTAGAGGGGCCTACGTAGGGAAGCTCCACCCCAATTGGTGTTGGAGTCACCATAATGATCTGGAAGTGATCAAATATGTAATCTCACTGCCAACGTGATATGAGCCTGCAGGGTCGCACATAAGAGATGTGGAGAAATTGGATGACTGACTGTGTTGGTAAAGGTTACCAATCACCGACCTGAATAGGGTTATGGGCAAAGTGTTGCCTTATAGGATCATCGGGTTGGGCAAATGTTGCCTTGAAGGGCTGGTTAGGTTCGTCGTCCAAGGGTCAAAGACATTAGTCGAGAATGGTCTTCTGATTCCCGCCGATGGGCGAGAATCGTCTCCCTGATTCTCGCCGATCGACGAGAATCGTCGAGAATCAATTGTTGATTCTCGACGATCGACTACCTTGACAATTGTCGTCGACCGCGGCTCGACGATCGTCGAGTATCATTATGTGTCGTCGAGCGTGGCTCAACGATCGGCGAGAATCGTCGAGTATTGTACTCTGATTCTCGCCGATCCAATGTGATACTCGTCGAATGATTCTCACCGAACCTGCTCAGTGATTCTCGCTGATTGTCGCCGATTCTCACCGATTCATACTCGCCGATTCTGAACCCTAGTTCTGGGTGGTCTGCGGATAGCGATTTTCCTGGGTTTATTTATACCTCTAGTATAAATAGGACCCTTAGGGTTTATCGGCACTTAAGCATTCGGCTCACGATTTTCTCCTGTAGCAAATCGAAACCCGACGGAAGCTGTTCCGCACCTCGCTCCGCCGATCCCGACCCCGCCGCCGGAAAGTGTTCCGCCGCCGCGTTCGCTCCGCTGCCACCTCTTCTCCGACGACTCTCGCTGGTGCTGCAATCCCTGGCGCGGACCTAGCAGTCCGTGGGAGAGCAAGGTGCGGTCTTCTCCTTCCCGATCTTCCGTGCGACGGAAAGCTCAGCGTTCTCCCGCTCGTGTGGACTTCTGCAGAAACGTGGATACTATTCCACGTAGAACTCGCCACCAGCAAGCAGACAAAGTTTGGAGCTCCTCCGTTGAGTTGTGACTCGACGCCACCGAGGTAATTTTTGCCTAGTTTTGTTAACTTCTTGATTCAACTGTTCATGGCACGATCCACATCTCTTTGGGTTTTTTATTGATGTTTTATTTTTCCGCTGCGTGCACAAGCGTTGTGCCAACCCCATAGAGAAACCCAACAGTGGTATCAGAGCCAGGTTCGGCCATGACTGTTGTTTTGGAAGTTTGTTATTCCAGTGCGTGTAAACCTAGGGATTTAAAAGTGTTCTAAATGTCTAGATTTAGTCTTGGTCTCCTCGCCAAGAACGATTGGAATTTCGGTGGATTTCTAAGTGTTAGAAATTGTTGTCTCCTTAGCAGTAACCATCCCTCGATTTTGTTTTGGACTTTGAATCCAACAAAGAGAGATGAGCTTGTCTACTGCTTTAAGTTGAGCTGTCTTTGCCTTTGTCCAATGCATGTAAATCTGAGGATTTGGAAATGTCCGGATGTTCAGATTTAGCCCTTCCTTCTATCAAATGTTGATGGTGTCAGGATGTGCACATAAGGGATGCATGTGGTTTTAGAAGAATTGTTTTTCTTTGGATGTGCACGTTGATCAAAATGTTGATCATGGTTAATTGTTAACCTAAAATTGAAATCCCTTCTTTTAATATTAAGTGTTCGGATGCCTTCCGATGGATGACACTCTTCCTACCTCGATCGATGAAATGTGGGCTTGCCAAAGCAAGGTGCATTAATCTATCTTTGTAAGGGTGCGAGCGGATAATTGTGATATCCCACTGTCGACATCGGGTCCAGCTTAACTAGGTGACCTCAAAGGTTGAGTGCCTAGAGGCATAGTGTTGGCATGCACCATATGATGGATGCGAATAAGGAGTTATTCACCAACCATACAAGAATTGCATGAGGATGCAATTGGCAAGCGTTGCCTACCTAAATAACCGCATCGTGAGAGGAACGCCAAAGCGGACTCATTGTGTTGGTGAAATACGGATCTTGTCCACTAAGAGAGTAGCTCGCATGAACTCTCTGAATTGTTAGTGAGGGCTATCATTTCGAATAAAATAGTGGGAGTATTTTAATTGAAGTCCTAATTAGAATAAATTGCAATTGAAATGTAGGTACTGATTTGATTCTGCATAAATTCTTGTAGAATTCCATGACAAGTGTTTCACACTCCACGCTGTCTCTGAGAGCCATCCTTGAGAAGGATAAGCTCAGCGGGACAAACTATATGGACTGGTATAGGAACCTGAGAATTGTTCTCAGGCAAGAGCGAAAGCTCTATGTCTTGGAAGAAGAAGCCCCCGAGGTGCCGACCGGGAATTCTTCTCGTGCTGAGAAGGATACTTATAAGAAGTATACTGACGATGCTTTGGATGTCGAGTGCCTTATGCTTGCCACCATGAACTCTGAGCTTCAGAAGCAACATGAGAACATGGGGTGCAAGGAGATTGACGAGCACCTCAAGAAAATGTTTCAAGGGCAGGCTCGTCAAGAGAGGTTCGACATCACTAAAGCGTTGTTTCAGTGCAAGATGGGAGTTCGAGACTCAGTAGGGACTCACGTACTCAAGATGATTGGGTATATAGAGAACCTTGAAAGGCTGGGTTTTCCTCTTGGTCAAGAGTTGGCCACGGATCTGATCCTGCAATCGTTGCCGGACAGTTATGAGCAGTTTATCTTAAACTACAATATGAATGAGATAGACAAGACACTGCCCGAACTCCTAGGCATGTTAAGAACTGCCGAGATCAACATGAAGAAGGCCAAGCCTGCCAGCCCCATACTGATGGTGCATAAGGGCAAGGGCAAAGCCAAGGGCTCCAAGAAGACGAAGGTAGGACCTAAGTCATATCTTGAGCCCAAGTCCTCAGCACTGATGAAAAAGAAGAGCACGGTGAAGGATGGGAAATGCCACCACTGTGGCAAGGCTGGTCATTGGCGGAGGAACTGTCCTTCGTATATTGAGGGTCTGCAGAAATTGAGGGGAGGTATGACTTCCGCTTCTAATGTTTACGTTATAGAGATAAACCTTTCTGCTCCTTCATCTTGGGTATTGGATACCGGATGTGGTTCTCACATTTGTACAAATGTGCAGGAACTGGGAAGGAGAAGATTGCTGAGTAAAGGGGAGGTGGACCTCCGCGTCGGCAATGGAGCAAGAGTTGCTGCTGTAGCCGTAGGAGTTTACCGTCTTTCTTTGCCCAGTGGGCTTGTAATAGAACTAGATGACTGTTATTTTGTTCCGGCGATAACTAGAAACATTATATCTATTTCATGTTTGGACATGATTGGATTTTCTTTTATAATTAAGAACAATTGTTGTTCTATATTTAAGAATGATGTTTGTTATGCTGTAGCCCAATTGTTTAATGGTCTTTACGTTTTGAACTTGAACCATCTGATCTATAATGTAGAAAATAATAAAAGACTAAGAACAAATGACTCGAACCCTACGTTTCTCTGGCATTCTCGTTTGGGCCAAATCAACGAGAAGCGCATATCCAAACTCCATAGAGATGGACTTTTGGACTCATTTGATTGTGAATCATTTGAGCGATGCGAATCTTGTTTGTTAGGCAAGATGACTAAAGCTCCTTTCACTGGTTATACTGAGAGGGCTGAGGATCTCTTGGGTGTTGTACATAGTGATGTATGCGGACCCATGAGTTCCATGGCTAGAGGAGGGTATTTCTACTTTGTTACATTTACTGATGATTTCAGTAGATATGGATATGTGTATCTTATGAAGTGCAAATCCGAGACCTTTGAAAAGTTCAAAGAGTTCAAGAATGAAGTAGAAAACCAGTTGGGTAAGAGGGTTAAAGCACTCCGATCTGATCGAGGTGGCGAATACCTGAGTCATGAGTTCCGTGATCATCTGAAAGAGTGTGGTATTGTATCACAGCTCACTCCACCTAGAACACCACAACATAATGGTGTGTCTGAGAGGAGAAATCGTACTCTGTTAGACATGGTACGTTCGATGATGAGTCATGCAGACTTGCCTGTTTCCTTTTGGGGTTTTGCTTTAGAGACTGCTGCAATGACATTGAATCGCGCTCCAACGAAAACGGTTCTGAAGACACCATATGAGATATGGACTGGGAAGCGTCCTAGTATGTCGTTCATTAAAATTTGGGGCTGTGAGGCATACGTAAGACGTCAAATGCCTGACAAGCTGGAACCCAAATCGGATAAATGTTATCTGGTGGGATATCCTAAGGAAACGAAAGGGTATTACTTTTACCTACCGTCTGAGGGAAAAGTGTTTGTCGCAAGGACTGGTGTCTTCTTGGAGAAAGAGTTCTTATCAAGAAAGACTGAAAAGGTAGAGCTTGAAGAAGTTCAAGAGCCACATGTAGTGAATGAACCGGAATTGGATTCTGAGATAGGACTACAAGATGTTATAGCTGGAGAACCTGCTCAGGGAACACAAGTCCTACGTAGATCTGGTAAACCGAGGTTTGAGCCTGAGAGATATGGATTTCTCGTGTCTCAAATAGGTAATGTGTTGCTCATGGATCATGATGATGAACCAGCAACCTACCAAGAGGCTATGAATGGACCGGACTCCGACAAATGGCTTGAGGCTATGAAATCCGAAATGGACTCCATGTATGCAAACCAAGTTTGGAACTTGGTGGAACCACCTGAAGGGGTACGACCCATAGGGTGCAAGTGGGTCTTCAAGAAGAAGACCGACATGGATGGGAATGTACAGACATTCAAAGGGCGACTAGTGGCTAAGGGTTTCAAGCAAATTCATGGTATTGACTATGATGAGACCTTTTCCCCTGTTGCCATGGTAAAGTCCATTAGGATATTGCTTGCTATTGCTGCGTATTATGACTACGAGATCTGGCAGATGGATGTCAAAACGGCTTTCCTTAATGGAAACCTCCTTGAGGAAGTGTATATGACACAACCCGAGGGTTTTGTATCCCCGGATGAAGCCACTAAAATATGCAAGCTGAATAAGTCCATTTATGGACTGAAACATGCCTCTCGAAGTTGGAATCTTCGTTTTGATGAGAAAATCAAAGAGTTTGGTTTCATCAGGAATGAAGATGAGCCTTGTGTTTACAAGCGAATCAGTGGGAGCATTGTTGTCTTCCTGATATTGTATGTAGATGACATACTGTTGATTGGGAATGACATTCCTACCCTGAAAGTTGTTAAGAACAACCTAGGGGACTGCTTTTCAATGAAGGATTTGGGTGAAGCGACTTATATACTGGGTATTAAGATCTATAGAGATAGATCGAAGAAGTTGCTGGGTTTGACCCAGAGTACGTACATCGAAAAGGTGTTGAAGCGGTTCAACATGCATGAGTCCAAGAAAGGATTTTTGCCCATGTCTCATGGTGTGAATCTCTCTAAGGACCAGTGTCCAAAGTCTTGTGAAGACAAGGACCGCATGAAGTTGATTCCATATGCTTCGGCAATTGGATCAATCATGTACGCGATGTTATGTACTCGACCCGATGTCTCCTTTGCTTTGAGCATGACTAGCAGGTATCAGTCAGACCCCGGTGAATGTCACTGGATTGCAGTCAAGAATATCCTGAAGTACTTGAGAAGGACTAAGGACGTGTTCTTGGTGTATGGTGGAGAGGAAGAGCTCGTTGTAAGCGGTTACACGGATGCTAGCTTCCAAACTGATAGAGACGACTCCAAGTCTCAGTCAGGTTTTGTGTTTTGCCTGAATGGAGGAGCTGTGAGCTGGAAGAGTTCCAAGCAAGAGACAGTTGCTGATTCTACAACAGAGGCCGAGTATATCGCAGCAGCTAACGCAGCGAAGGAGGCTGTATGGATTAGGAAATTCATCGGCGAGCTTGATGTAGTTCCTAGCATTGTTGGTCCCGTAGTTCTCTACTGTGATAACAATGGTGCAATTGCACAATCTAAGGAACCTAGATCTCATCAGCGCTCCAAGCACATACTTCGGCGGTTTCATCTTATTCGTGAGATTGTCGAACGAGGAGATGTAAACATTTGCAGAGTGCCGACTGAGGAAAATATTGCGGATCCGCTGACAAAGCCTCTCGCACAGAGAAAGCATGATGGTCATACTAGATCGATGGGTATGCGATACCTAAACGATCAACTCTAGCGAGGATCTTGTGGATTGCATGTAAATATGTATTTTGTTGGCTGTTTGTTCATATGATGAACTGTGTACCTAGTTTTTCTTTTGTAATTAATGGCAAATTCTTTTATTATGAGTTTTTCTATATATGATAGTTAAATGTTAACATAATAGATACTCTTAGAATGTTCGCTTCCATAGGACATCAAGTACGTGATTTGAATGTGAGAGCCTATGATTTATTTTAAGCTTCATTCTTAAAGGTCCCTGGTCAAGTATCATCATAGAAGCTAAGGGTGATGATGATACATGAAGTCTAGCACGTGTGTTGACTGATGACTGGTTCTCACAGGTCATGATATTGTGATATCAAGTCATCACGTGGGTACTTGTTAGTGAACAAGTTGTACTGGACAGACCCAACTTGAGACTACTCTGTGGATTGTCATCCAATAGTGTCACGAGTAGGTCTCATTTGACAATGGTGTTGTGGTCCTTTGACCTGAAGTCACAGCATTCATCAAGTGAGGAAGAGCGTGCTTTGATGCCATCTAAAGTCTTCCTTGAGAAAGGTTGATGATAAGGGTGGTTGTTGGGCATGTTACGAATCATTTGGGTGTTTGTGTGTGAGCAGATATGGAATTTGTCCTCCTGTATGACAGGAGTTGCATCCATGGGCCCCTTGATGGAACTGGACTGAGAAATGCATGGCCATGCTTGGTTGAGTCAATATGTGATATTGGATTCACCATTCTCTGGAAGTCCGTCCTGGATCAAGAAAAACTTGGATTGAGCTATTACGAGGGTGACACGGTCCATGCCTCTAGTTCCTTCCGGATGTAAGGGACAAAGGGACAAAGACAACGCTGATACATTGGTCATAAAGGCTTATGAGTTATTAACTCTTATTGCTTGGGGAGCAATGATGCATTGCTAGATGCCGCTCATTGTTTGTGAGGTTTTTGTTTTGATACTTTCGAGATCAAGTGGGAGTCTGTTGGAGTCACCATGATGATCTGGAAGTGATCAAACATGTAATCTCACTGCCAACGCGATATGAGCCTGCAGGGTCACACATAAGAGATGTGGAGAAATTGGATGACTGACTGTGTTGGTAAAGGTTACCAATCACCGACCTGAATAGGGTTATGGGCAAAGTGTTGCCTTATAGGATCATCGGGTTGGGCAAATGTTGCCTTGAAGGGCTGGTTAGGTTCGTCGTCCAAGGGTCAAAGACATTAGTCGAGAATGGTCTTCTGATTCCCGCCGATCGGCGAGAATCGTCTCCCTGATTCTCATCGATCGACGAGAATCGTCGAGAATCAATTGTTGATTCTCGACGATCGACTACCTTGACAATTGTCGTCGACCGTGGCTCGACGATCGTCGAGTATCATTATGTGTCGTCGAGCGTGGCTCGACGATCGGCGAGAATCGTCGAGTATTGTACTCTGATTCTCGCCGATCCAATGTGATACTCGTCGAATGATTCTCACCGAACCTGCTCAGTGATTCTCACCGATTGTCGCCGATTCTCACCGATTCATACTCGCCGATTCTGAACCCTAGTTCTGGGTGGTCTGCGGATAGCGATTTTCCTGGGTTTATTTATACCTCTAGTATAAATAGGACCCTTAGGGTTTATCGGCACTTAAGCATTCGGCTCACGATTTTCTCCTGTAGCAAATCGAAACCCGACGGAAGCTGTTCCGCCGCCGCGTTTGCTCCACTGCCACCTCTTCTCCGGCGACTCTCGCTGGTGCTGCAATCCCTGGCGCGGACCTAGCAGTCTGTGGGAGAGCAAGGTGCGGTCTTCTCCTTCCCGATCTTCCGTGCGACGGAAAGCTCGGCGTTCTCCCGCTCGTGTGGACTTCTGCAGAAATGTGGATACTATTCCACGTAGAACTCGCCACCAGCAAGCAGACAAAGTTTGGAGCTCCTCCGTTGAGTTGTGACTCGACGCCACCGAGGTAATTTTTGCCTAGTTTTGTTAAATTCTTGATTCAACTGTTCATGGCACGATCCACATCTCTTTGGGTTTTTCTTGATGTTTTATTTTTCCGCTGTGTGCACAAGCGTTGTGCCAACTCCATAGAGAAACCCAACAATTGGGAGGGTCCTTTTGTAGTAAAAGAATTCTTAAAGTCAGGAGGGTACCACCTCCAGGATGTGGACGGGGTATCCCTCGAGCGAGCCCGGAGTGGTGTTGATTTAAAGAGATTTTACCCGTAGCACTTTATCCATCACACCTTTTTATTATTATTGTACAATGCTTATCATTCTGATGTGCTCTTTTGATGCAATGAAAGCGTGGGTGACCTTTGTAAGGCACCAGGGGCGAGATGATTTGTAGAGGAGACCCTGAGCAGACCCGCTGACTAGGCTCCCATCTAGCTGGCAGGGCTATATGCTCACTCGGTGGTTGGAGGAGTTTTGGAGAGGAGACCCCGAGCAGACCCGCTGACCAGGCTCCCATCAAGCTAGAAGGGATGTAGGCTCACTCGGTGGTTGGAGATGATTTGTATAGGAGACCCCGAGCAGACCCGCTGACCAGGCTCCCATCTAGCTGGCAGGGCTGTAGGCTCACTCGGTGGTTGGAGGAGTTTTGGAGAGGAGACCCCGAGCAGACCCGCTGACCAGGCTCCCATCAAGTTGGCAGGGTTGTATGCTCACTCGGTGGTTGGAGGAGATTTGGAGAGGAGACCCCGAGCAGACCCGCTGACCAGGCTCCCATCAAGCTGGCAGGGCTGTAGGCTCACTCGGTGGTTGGAGGTGTTGTGGAGAGGAGACCCCGAGCAGACCCGCTGACCAGGCTCCCATCAAGCTGGCAGGGTTGTAGGCTCACTCGGTGGTTGGAGGTGATTTGGAGAGGAGACCCCGAGCAGACCCGCTGATAGACTCCCATCTAGCTGGCAGGGTTGTAGGCTCACTCGGTGGTTGGAGGAGTGGTGGAGAGGAGACCCCGAGCAGGCCCGCTGACCAGCCTCCCATCAAGCTGGCAGGGCTATAGGCTCACTCGGTGGTTGGAGGTGTTGTGGAGAGGAGACCCCGAGCAAACCCGCTGACCAGGCTCCCATCTAGCTGGCAGGGCTGTAGACTCACTCGGTGGTTGGAGAAGTGGTGGAGAGGAGACCCCGAGCAGGCCCGCTTACCAGGCTCCCATCAAGCTGGCAGGGCTGTAGGCCCACTCGGTGGTTGGAGGTGTTGTGGAGAGGAGACTACGAGCAGACCCACTGACCAGGCTCCCATCTAGCTGGCAGGGCTGTAGGCTCACTCGGTGGTTGGAGGAGTTTTGGAGAGGAGACCCCGAGCAGACCCGCTGACCAGGCTCCCATCAAGCTGGCCGGGTTGTAGGCTCACTCGGTTGTTGGAGGAGATTTGGAGAGGAGACCCCGAGCAGACCCGCTGACCAGGCTCCCATCTAGCTGGCAGGGCTGTAGACTCACTCGGTGGTTGGAGGAGTGGTGGCGAGGAGACCCCGAGCAGACCCGCTGACCAGGCTCCCATCTAGCTGGCAGGGCTGTAGGCTCACTCGGTGGTTGGAGGAGTTGTGGAGAGGAGACCCCGAGCATACCCGCTGACCAGGCTCCCATCAAGCTGGCAGGGTTGTAGGCTCACTCGGTGGTTGGAGGAGTTTTGGAGTGGAGATCCCGAGCATACCCGCTGACCAGGCTCCCATCTAGCTGGCAGGGTTGTAGACTTACTCGAGGGGGCAAGTCTAAGGTTAAGAATTCGCATGGGGAAAGATCCATGTTCATCAGAAGGTTGATATAAAGTCCCTAAAACAGAGAGGAGCCAGGAATCGGGCCAGGGAAGAAGGTCCCTTGCCGGCACTCGCAATGGGTGGTCTCACGCCTAGCGGGAGGACCTTCCTTATTCCAGGCACAAGTGAGCCTTAGAAGGCGGAACCGGCCAAGCGATACGACTGGTCTCTAAGGATTTCGGTGCAGGATAAGCTTGCGGCGAGGCGAGCGCTAACAGTGGGAGGATCTCGCGTGTAGTAGGGGCGAAGAGCGATAAATATTGCCTCGCGCTAGCTATTAAGCGAGATGGCAAACGATAAAAGCAGCGAGTAAACAACATCCAAAAAATAGTCTCATGCTTTTGGCTAGCTACTAAGCGAGATGGTAGAAGATCAAAGCGGAAATTAAAATAGCACCTAAAAAGTATTACACAAGACGCCCAAAGAGGGAAGAGACAATTAGTGTGTAAAAAGTTTTAAACAAAATATCCATAAAGCAGGAACACCTCGCTCTCCTTTTTCAAGGAAGTATCTACCCGAACCACAAGTACTAGACAAAAGAAGGTGGGGAAGAGAAGCCACTGCAGTGGATGGTACGCTACTCGCTGTCAGAGGAAGAGCTGCCGTCCGTCTCGCCGTACAAGCAGGGGACCAGGTCGCGGACGGTTACCGTCTCTACATCCCCGCGCACCACTCCCAGCTCCTTCATCATCTTGAGGACTACCTCCGCCGTCTTGATATTTGAGTCCCGGCAGATGGCATCCACCTTGTCTATTGAATAGCGGGAAGGAACGGGAAATTGATCCAGGGGGGTGTCGCGCTGTTCCGGACGCGGAGATTTTCGGCTTCCAACTTCTTATTCTCCCCGTCCAACTCCTCAATATGCGAGCACATTCTGTTGGCCGTCTCGGCATCCTGGAGGAAGAGAGCAAGTGAGGGACTATAAGAAGCAAGAGTAAGACTATCAAAGCAACGGTAAGGATACTTACCACGCCACCCTGGCTCTGCGCGAGGAGGTTGTCGGCAATAAGCAACCGCTTCTCCAGGTCGGGGGACTTCTCCCGCTCTGCGGCGAGACCGGCCTCCGCCTCCTTCCATTTCATGTTGTTGAAAACGAGGCGGCGCGAGACTCGGTGACCGAGCTCCAGGGAGCGAAACTGAGAGTGGGCACTTTTTAGAATAAGATCCCGCGATGCCTCGTTATCTGCAGGCTCGGAGCCAAGACCGCCATACAGCCCAAACCCTAAGGAGAAGGCATCACTGGTGGGGGGGGGGGTCCTGTTCCTTCCAGGAAGGGAGAAGGGTAGACACCGACACGCGGTTGGAGTCTTGGTCCCATATGAGAACCGGCTCGCCGGCGTCATCATCCTTCACAGGCCCCATGTTATAATTAGGGTGTGAGGCGGGAGTCGGGCGGCTGGACGAACTAGTCTCGCCAGGAGGGAGCTGAGAGGGCTGAACATGGTCGGGGGCAGCTGGCTCTGAAGAGACCGTCTCGCGGGCGGGCGAGACGGGTCGTCGCGGAGGCGAGGGAGATGATAGAGTGATGGGGGACAGGGACTCCGCTGGCTCTTCTCTTTCCTTAGCAGATTTTTCCTTTTTGAAGGACACTGACTTTTTCTTCTTCTTGGGGCTGAGGCGAGAAGTACCCTCGCCCGCGGGCCTCTTCTTGGGGGCAGGTGTCAGCGTGTCTTTCGCAGCCTCCGCCGCCATACTCGCCAAAGCGAGAGCTCGATTACTTTGGTAGGGGGGATGGACGGGGACGGTCCTCTCTCCTAGATAAGATGACAGTCAGCGGGGAGTAAGAATTTACAAGGATAAAGAGGGAAATAGAAGCGTACCTTCGCCGGGGAAGATGGCGGGGAGCGAGTCGAGGTCTCGCCGAAGGTATTGGACTTCAAAATTCTTCCCTGCGAAGAAATCGCAGAGGTCTTTCTCGGCACCCCCCACCTTGGGGGTGTCATAATAGCATTCGACATGAGATACAGGGGCGAGAGGGATACCTCCCAGATCCCCGCGGATGAAGACAAACCGAGTCAGCCAGTGGTGGTTCTTATTCGGCGTCTCGCACACTTTCAGGCCTTGGCTTGTGAGATAAGAGATGTCGTCGTCCTTGGCGTGGTAGACAAACATCTTGCGGAAGGCAGTTAAACTAAACTCAATACGCTCTCGCTGTAGGTAACAGGCGAAAGCGATCAGCATGGAGATGGCGTTGGAGTTGAATTGGGCCGGGACGACCCCAAAGTACTTCAGCACTAGCTTGACCTCCGGCCAGAGGGGAAGTCGCAGCCCCGCCTCGAAGTGCGAGACGGGGAAGGCTAACTCATTGGTGTAGAAGGTGTTGATGCATTCGCCAACTTTGGGCGGGCGAGACAGATAGCCGTCGGAGAGATACTCGCTGGCGAAACGAGCGTGGTCTTCCTCTGGCAGTTTGCCGAGAGGGAAGTCGTGGTCCACGAAGCGCTTTCCGCAATGGCTGCGCTCCTCGCCCTCTTCCATCTTTTTATTTCCCATGGCGGGCAAGAAAGCGACAAAAGAAGAAGAGGACGGTTCAGAGAGAGAGGGACGCGAGATGGGGAGAGAGACGGGGGCCGCGGTTAGAGAAACAGCTTAGAGTAGCAAAGCAGAGAGGCCTGGGTTGGAGATATTTATAAGGGATAAGGGAGAGAGGGGATTAAGTGGAAAGTCAGGCGGCAGGAAATGAGGAGACACCCCGACATTTCGTCTCTCTCTCTCTCTCTCTCTCTATCTATCTATCTATCTATCTCACTCTCTCTCTGGAACTCAAGAGGCAGGGGCGCCACAGCATTCTTTTCGAGGCAAGCCATCATTACAGGACTAATAGAATAATAACTAATCATGACAATAATGAAAAGACGGCGTGATATGACCAATGCATTATCAAAAGTTTAAAATAGATTGTCCCGCCGAAGGGAACATCTCGCCCAAATAAGTTTATACAACACATCAGTAATCAAACAGCAAAATTGACAGACAAGATCTGGAGAGGGCGAGACGGGACTGCGACTGTTCAGTTCCGCACCCACTGCCAGCAGCCATCTTTACCTCCCGCGCATGGAGGGCGGCCGGGAAGGTGAAAGGCGCGAGCAGCGATCACACCGCGGCTCGCGAGATGAAGATGTTCGTCTGTCTCGCTTAAGATAGCTTGTGGGTCGGTCCCGTCTAGAACCCCATCCGCTTCCATCCTGGTGGAAAGGCGGTGATAATCTGCTTCTATCCACTCCATGCGCCGGTCGGAGGCTTGCTTCTCCAGCTCCATCTCGCGGATTATGTGCGTATATTTACGAAACATCCTGGCGGTCCTCCGCTTCAATTCCAGGGGGTCCATGGGGTCACCCAAGTAGTCCTCGATCTTGCCAGGATGAGGAAGAGGCAAGAGGGGGGATGTTGGGTATTGTATCCACAATTACCTGGATTTGAGTAAGCCACCTGTCAAGCTAAGATGAATTCACAATGTATTTGATGAAATCTTTTAAGTTGTGCTTGCAGTTATTCCACGCTAAGTACACACCAATGTCAGGGTGTAGTAGGTCAATATATACGGGTCTGCGCGACGTAATCCCTCGTTGAGCAGATCAGTATGTTGGCCTACGTGTACTCTCTCTATTGGAGTGTACTTATTTTCAAGTACAGGGCTGTGATAATGCAAGAGCAGACAAGGAGCAAGGATGGGTCAAAGAGCAGCTCATGGGTGGAAAGACGAAAAATCGTCTAAGTAATAATCGACGAGAATCACCAAGTGATTCTCGCCGAATCGTCGAGAATCACTGGCTGATTCTCGCCGACTCTAAACGGCTAAATCACTAGTCAAAATCGTCGAGAATCACTAGTGATTCTCGCCGAATCGTCGAGAATCACTAGCTGATTCTCGCCGAATCGTCGAGAATCACCTTCGATTCTCGCCGATTTTGACTTGGGCGAATTTCTGTAACCTGCTGGACCGGACTCAGCCGCTGGCACTGTTTTGAACCGGTTTTAGGTTTTCTTCTGGTGGGACCCACAATGGTCATATATAAGTATTCTACTGTATAAATACTCGCGTATTTTTGAACAGTAAGAACAAGATTTGAAAAAGACGAAGCCGAGCCACCGACGTGACCTAGATCGCGAAACCTGCTCCGCCGCCGTCGCCGCTCGTGCTAGTTATTCGCCGCTTTTGATCATGGTTCTTCCAGATCTCTCGGCGACAGAATCTTAGCCAAGCACAGCGACTCATGCGTCTAACCAGAGATTCTTTGTCTCTTGATTCGTTGATCGGGAAAACCTTCCCCTTCCGAATCGATCGAGACGATCGATCCTAGTGTGATCGTTGGTAGACCTTGCTAGCTTTGCTACGAAGATTGAATCTCCGAAGTACAGCAGTAGCACTCCGTTGTCGCCGCCGATCCCGAGAACCAAGCCGCCTCACTTCTTGCCGCCGCCGGTTTCGGGGAGATTCTCTCCAAGTGAGATCTAGGGTTGTGGACTCTTCGTTGACTTCAAGAACATGTCATCGAACGAAGAGGGACACCTTAGTCTGCATAAGTTGTTTATATTTCTTGTACATTCTATTTTCAATTTTGTTGTAAAGGAACGTTGGTTCCTAGTTGTAAGGGTTGGGTGCAACCCGTGTTGTGGGAGTGGTGACTCCTACGTGTGGAAGGGTTCCTTCCGTTAGTGCAAGGATTGGATTTCAATCCTGTTGGTGAAGTGACTGAGTCGTCCCTGGTTGGGAGATAGGTCGAAGGGGGAAAGTGGATGTACCCAAATCAGGGAACCACTATAATTTGCTTATGTCCTTTCTGTGCTGTGTTGTCTTGTTTTCTTGTGCAGGTACGATTTTAATTCCGCAAAAACGCTGCAAGACACCTATTCCCCCCCCCCCCCATAGGTGAAGGTAGTTGACATTAAGTGGACTTTCAAGTGGTATCAAAGCGAGGTTACTCATCAAAAAGGTTCACACCTTGAGTAGAATCCTGCCACCAGTGTCAAAAGCATGTAGCTGGATCATGGGATCTCTCCACTAAGACTTCCCACATGCACAAAGGAGTATTATCCCGTCTGTAATATGACAGTGTCCTATCACTTGGATGCTATCGATCCTCGAGCATCTCTCATCTTGGAAGAGGGTCCATTCATTCCTATGAAGACCTCCGGCTCTGGAAAGGATATCCAAATTCCCAAGTGTATTACTGAGATGTCGGAGACTGAACTCTCATTATTTAATCTGGACAAGATGATTCGTCAGATCATCATGGATGTCTGGTCTGGACCTTCTCGATCTAGATTGAAAAAGTGTGGGACGGCCAACTCTATGTGGGTAACGATCTCAAATCTCATGGAGGGATCAGAGAGAGCAGGGATCTGCTGTCAGCAAGAGGATGAAGCCTATGTGGGGGTCCTCGCCTCTGAAGATGAAGGCAAGGATCAATCGGACAGCATCAGGGCTCCGGTGTCCTTGTCAGAGACTGAAGAAGAAATTGAGGAAAGCAGTTCTGATGAAGCTGACACTACCGTCTCTGGCGATAGTAACAGTAACTCTAAAGAGCAGGTAACTTCTTCATCTTTCCCCTCTTCTCTTGAAGTTCCTGAAGACAGGAATTATTACCCTTCAGGAAATCCTGATTCCCTGAAGAGAGCCCTTCAGAAAAGCAACCTACTTGTTGAGGAGCAAGCTCAGGAGATTGCTCGGCTGAAGATCTTGTTTGTTCTCCAATTGGCATCCAACAAGGTTAAGGACTCTAAAATCTCAGATCTAGAGAGTAGTCTAGAGAATGAGAAAAGGATAGTATCCAACTTTTCCAAGGTTGATGCTATCAAGAGAAAGGAAGAAAATGGGTGGATCTCCCGAATTATCAATTCATGGAGAAATGGGGAAACGGTATTCAGACCCCCCACTCAAGGCAGGAAGGGTACTCATCATGCCTTCAGGTATGATCACAGGCACAATCGTGGTCACTGCAAGGGTGATCTGCCCTCATGTGGAGACACCCATAGTGCAAGGGCTGTCATGGCCACCCTTGAGAGAATACCTAAGGCTCATTCTGAACCCTTTGTATTCTCGGCCACTGCCCCAACTCGGCATGAATCTGCTGGTATCAGCTCTCATTGCGCTTCTCACCACCCTAGGACACAGGAAAGGGAGGTTAGAAGTCATGTAGTTGGTTCTCATGGGGCCTCTGGAAGGGTGCTGACTGAAAGGAAGGCACCACCTCCCAGGCCTCTTGACGCTCGCTACATGCATTCCTTCCACCCTTCCAAGTGTCACGGTGGAATAGGAAATTTTGTGAGCAGATCCGGCTCTATCCCGTTTAGACCTAGGACCATGACTACCTCAGTCACTGGATCAGGTAAGAGACGGAGGTACAACATTCACACGTGTTGGTGTTGTGGCAAGGTGGGACACTTTGCCATAGACTGTTGGCACAACCCCTCTGTGTCAAGGGCAAGGGCTTATCCACCTCTTCTGTGCAGAGGTAGTCTTCCTGACAGGATTTCTAAGGGAAGGCATTCGAGTTTTTATGCTAACAAGGACCTAGGACCCAATACATGTTGGGTTCCTAAGGTAAGGTAACACTCTTTTGCAGGGTAGTCTAGGTGATGCAGGGTATATCCTAGAGATTCGTCACGGAGGCCACGATATCGCTTATGACACGATCTACGCTCTCTATTCCACACGCTAACGAAAACGCATCCGCAACAATTATTTTATTTATCGCTCGCGCTAACAATACGGATCGTCGTTCCGCAAATAGATCGAATGTTGGCTATAGGCCAAATTCTTTCCCGCTAAATGGGATAATCTTGATCCCGAATGAGCTTTAGGGTTGTACCAAAATAGATCCACCAAGAACAAAATGATTCGAAAGATGGTAGGATCTATCCCAACAAAAAGAAAGCGAGGATCGCCAATCCTCTTACGAATCTTTCAGAAATCGAAACGAAAAATACCGATCTATTATTTGATTAACCGCAAAGAAAAAACAAATCGGAAAATAACGCAAAAATTCGTCCACCACAAGAACTATCTAGAGAAAGAAAACTCTTGGTAGAAATTTTCATTACCCCTCTCGAATTTATAGATCCGTGATGCGTGGATCCACCAAGTTTGATTGCTCCTCCGTTTAAAGTCCACGGGAAGCGCGCTACGGATGATGAACGTGCTAATCTCCTTCACTTCACGCCGTGGAGGAAACCCCTATCTTCTTCCTTGCAAACAACCTCTCATGCATGGGCCAAAGTATCCTTGGAGAGAGAGGATCTCGGGTGGCCGTGAGCAAGAGGGAGATGAGAGTAGCCGAGCACTAGAGAGAAGGGGGCGGCCGAGAGCAAGAGGGAGAGAGGAGATGGCCGAACTCTAGAAGGAAGGAGCCTTGAGGCCGGCGATTTGGAGGAAGGAAGAAAGAGGGGGGGGGGGGGGGGGCGGCTAGGAGAAGAAGAGAGGGAAAATTAGGGTTGGCAAATTCAAATTTTGATTTCAATTAAAGTCTACCATCAAATGAAAAGTTCAAGGCCTTATATAGGCTTACATCTCAAAGCAAATAACAAGTGGCTAAAGGCACACCACATAAAGAAAATGCAGAAATTAAATAATGTTTTTTTAAAAGAGCCATCATGAAACGGCTATTAGCACACCAAAGCTAAAATATCAAATATGAGTCTTGTTGCGAGGGCGAAGCGTGTAACCATGACCGCTACGATGTCGCACGTCCTTTGCCGACACATCTTCAACATAGTCATTCCCAAGTTGGCCGTCCTGTTGGCCGTCGTCATCACCATCGCCATCACCGTCGCCATCAATCCTCCGCCGCTCAAAAGGACTCATCTCCAATGAGCGTGCTGAAATATAACGGCGTACGAGGTCCGCGTCAAGAAGATCCACCTGTGCAGCAGAGATCCAAGAGTCGTCCGAAGCCGGACGACCACGCCAACGAACCAAAAACCTGTGAATGTCACCGTCGGGAGTGGGAAACACATCATCCTGCAAAATCCTGTCATGCAAGAAATCCGTCCGGGGAAACCTCGGAAAAATGTTAGGTGAAGCAGAAAAACAAGTTTCATCATCAATAGACGGCATACCTCCCGTAGATTTCGAAGGAGAAAGTGATCCAGAATTGAGCTCACCCCCACCCCATTATATTGTATAGTGGGATTATTAAACGGAGAGACAGACAGTTCAGGTGGTGGAGCAACAAAAAGCGTTAAATCCAAAATGTTAAACACAGGGGAGATTCCCCAATCAACGGGTAATTCTAACAAATAAGCATTTTCGCCTAATTTCTTCAAAATTCGAAAAGGACCGGCTTTCTTGTTCGCTAATTTTTTTATGGTGCCCGAAGGCATCCGTTCAGGGATAAGACGAACCATAACAAAATCGCCAATGTTCAAGGAGACTGCTCGCCTATGTACGTTAGCATTCGATTGATAGATAGAATATTGCTTAGCTAACGTCTTGCCAATATGCTCATGGAGAGTGTGAACGTGTGAAGCGAAGTCCTGTGCAAATTGACTTGACTTAAAAAATGGCGGTAACGGAACCAAGTCAAGAGGCACTGGCGCCTTATAACCATGCACTATCTCATTCGGAGACAACCCAGTGGACCTGTTCTTAGAATTATTGTACGCTAGTTGAGCATGCGGAAGGATAAGATCACACGTACCTTTATGTTTGGCCACTAAACAACGAAGTAACCCTCCCAACCTACGGTTGACAACTTCCGTTTGCCCATCTGTTTGGGGATGATAGGCCGACGAAAACATAAGTTTAGTGCCCATGAGTTTCCAGAGTGTCTTCCAAAAATAACTTGTAAATTTTACATCCCTATCACTCACTATCGTCTTGGGAACACCCCGATGTGCCACGACCTCCTTGGAATACAATTTTTCTACATTTGAAGCATCTTAGGTGTTATTACTAGCGATAAAATAGGCCATTTTGGAGAAACGGTCTACTACGACTAGAATAGAATCGTGCGCCTCAATCTCATGGGTAAACCCAAAATAAAATCCATGCTGACATCTTCCCATGGTACCGACGGAATCAGAAGTGGAGTGTAAAGACCCGCATTGGTCTTGTTTCCCTTTGCTAGTTGACAAATACGACAACTTCCTACAATTTTGTTGTCCATGGGTCTGAGGCCCGACCAAAAGAATTTATCCTCTATGAGTGTTATCGTTTTGTCTCTTCCAAAATGTCCGCCTAACCCTCCGCTATGTAATTCCCATATGATAAAATGTCGTAATGACGAGCGGGGAATACATAGTTGCAAATGTTCAAATAAGTATCCGTCACGAATATAGTACCCCGAAATGGTGGTAGGGGACTTGTCCTGAGCGGCGAAATAAATTACCTTAAAGTCTGGGCATTGGACATATTCATCTTTAATCCTCTCAAATCCTATGACTGACACTTCCATGGTAGTTAGTAATAAGGTGACCCTACTTAATGTGTCCGCCACACGATTTAATGTACACTTCAGATGCTTGATAATGAAAGTGTACTCCTGTAGGTACGAGATCCATTTAGCATGCCGTGGGCTAATCTTATTTTGAGAATTAACAAATTTGAGGGCCTCATGGTCCGATAATATCACGAATTCTTTTGATATAAGGTAATGTCGCCAATGTTGGAGACAACGAATCACGGGATAGAATTCGCGATCATAATTCGAATAGTTTAACTTTGGGCCGGCTAGTTTCTCGCTAAAATATCCTAGCGGATGTCCCTCTTGACTTAACACTCCTCCGATTCCGATCCCCGATGCGTCGCATGATAGTTTACTAAAATCCGGTAATCGTAGTAAGGGGGATTCAGACATCCGTTCCTTAATCGTTTGGAAAGCACTAGTGGCCGCTTTAGTCCAACTAAATTCTCCTTTCTTCATACACTCAGTGATGGGTGCCATAATACTACTAAAATTCCGAATAAATCTTCGGTAAAACGTGTCCAACCCATGGAAACTTCAAACTTCCCTTATATTCTTGTGTTCCGGCCACTCTTTAATTGCTTGAACCTTCTTTGGATCCACATGAATGCCATCTGAACTCACGATGTATCGTAAGAACTCTACGGAAGACACACCGAATGCGCATTTTTTTAGATTAATAAATAAATTCTCTTTGCGCATTGTGGTAAGGATTGTTCTTAGGTGAGTTTCATGATCCCCCGGAGAGATGCTAAACACCAAAATTTCATCGAAATAGACCACTACAAATTTTCCCATGTAGGGTTTAAAGACTTGGGTCATCAATCGCGAAAACGTACTAGGTCCATTGGTAAGTCCCTCTCCAAGCACTAGCCATTCATATAGTCCATCCTTAGAGTTAAATGCCGTCTTCCATTCGTCTCCCTCCCGTATTCGTATTTGATGATAACCGCTCTTAAGATCCAATTTAGAGAACACGGCAGCTCCTGATAACATATCTAGTAAATCATCCAAGCGGGGAATAGGGAACCGATACTTGACAGTTATTTTATTTATAGCCCGATAATCGACACACAATCGCCACGTTTTATCTTTCTTCGGGACTAACAAGGCAGGGACGGCACAAGGACTTTTACTATGACGTATAAATCCTTTCGCTAACAAATCTGAAATTAATTTTTGCAACTCCTCATGTGAGGAGGGGTTGAGGCGGTAATGGGGCTGATTCGGCAACGAAGAACCCGGGACAAAATCTATCTCATGCTGGATATCACGCATAGGTGGCAACTGAGGTGGTAATTCCACCGGGTATACATCTTTATACTCTTCTAAGAGAGTTCGAAGGGATAACGGGAGGCTCGCTATCGAAGGTGCATCCTCCTTAGCTTGTAGACAAACTAGAGCGTAGATAACGCCATCCATGAAAGTCTCACGCTCTAACTCTTTCCTACTTATCAGACTTATCATTTTCTTTTCTACCGGCACAATGGTATCTTTGGACGCAGGTGACGGATCCTTGGGCGGCGATGGTTTCAATACAATGGTCTTACCATTGAATTTGAACTCATAAGTATTGGCTCGTCCAAAATGGGTCACGTCATAATCATAAAGCCAAGGTCGTCCTAGTAAGACATGACACACGTCCATGGGGATGACGTCGCACCACACTTTATCAACGTAGTTTTTCAATGTTAGTGGCACCAAGCATCGCTTAGAGACCGCTATTGACGTCTTGTTTACCCACGCGATTTTATAAGGATGTGGGTGCGGCTCGGTGACTAAATGCATGCGTGCGATGGCGTTCTCCGAAACGACGTTCATGCAACTACCACTATCAATAATTAATTTGCACCATTTTTCACCACACTTAAAATTTAAGGTAAATATATTTGTCTGGTTAAACTCGTCCAATGCTCGCGGTGTGGACAAAATACATCTCATCACCATCATGTAAGAATCGTCCTCAATGTCACTCGGCTCGGCATCAGATTCTTCTCCCGCTCCATAGATGATATCGGCAGGCTCAGACGTGGAGTGTAATAGGGCTAACAGTTTGCTCTTCGTGGGGCACTCACTAGAATAGTGCCCTTGGATTCCGCAAGAATAACACGTGGCATTAGTCTTGCTGATTCGTCCTATTGGTACTTGCTCACCGGTGGGATTCCGGTTATTCCTAGCGGTAATGATAATGGACTCCGAATCCGTCAATCGATACTTTCCCTTGTCTCGCGTGGAAGAAGATGGATGCGGTCCTAAGAAGGATTTTCCCTTCTGAAAGTTTCGTCCTTTGGTTTTGTAGGCGTTGTGTTTTTCAATATCCAAGCCGGCATTGAACGTGGTGTTAAGGTCTGTGTGACCATAACGGAAGAGCTTGCCTTGAATGTCCGGGTTGAGTCCCTTACGAAATCGGGAGAGTGTGATTTCGGGCATCTCACGAAGATCACAACGCACCAACATATCCTTAAGTTGTCCCATATATTCTGCTACCGAAGCGTTACCTTGATGAAGGGAGGCTAAGTCGTCGAACATTTGGGTCCGGTAATAAGTGGGAACATATTGGTCGTGTAGAAGTGCTTTCATGGCAGCCCACCCAATTGGGGGTGCTCCATTAACCGTACCTAATCGTCTCTCTTCGTTCAACCAGTATGTCTTGGCCCTTCCTAGTAGTTTCATCCGTGCAACCTTCACTTTCTCAACGTCCGTCAGGTCGTGCCATTCAAAATAGCACTCGATTCCCATGATCCAGTCTAGGAATAGTTGGGGCTCTCCCATACCATCATATGAGGGTGAGTCTATTTTAACGGCCCTAGTTACGTCGAACTCATAATGACCTCGAGGTGGGTACTCATCGTCCTGATCACGTGGATGATTTTGTCTTTCCTCTCGCTAGTTGGCGGCCGGGGGTTAGGGGCCCGGTCGGTTTCTTCCAACGCCGTTGTTTCGGGGCGCCGCTTGGTTTACAGCGAGCCCTTCAATTAACTGTGTCAGTGCGTCAAACCTAGCGTTAAACTCTCCTCGTAGCTCGGCGATCGTGGCCGGAGCATGCTCATCACCTTGGTTGTTTGCCATGTGTGAGGTGGAGGAAAGATATTTCGTGCCCAGCCTAGTGCGCATGAACGAACGGGACAAACAACGATTTTGTCCTGATTTAAATTACGCGTTTGAATTTTTTTTGACACTAAACAAGTGAGCAACAGGAAAAACCTTTTCAGACTTTTTTTCTTAAAAAAATGAGGAGAAAATTCAGAATTTTTTTTGTAATTTTCTGCAAAATTTTTTTTGTGTGTTTTACTAATTGCAGCCCAACTATGTATTGTTTTGAAAAACAAAAATTCAGATTTGATGTGAATCGTAGTGGAAGTGCAAACCCTAGCGAACGAGGATAACCCTTGGTAAAAATAAAGGATGGTGTCGATTGGGAAATCAACACAACCTCGCTTTGATACCAAATTGATGCAGGGCATATCCTAGAGATTCGTCACGGAGGCCACGATATCGCTTATGACACGATCTACGCTCTCTATTCCACATGCTAACGAAAACGCAGCCGCAACAATTATTTTATTTATCGCTCGCGCTAACAATACGGATCGCCGTTCCGCAAATAGATCGAATGTTGGCTATAGGCCAAATTCTTTCCGACTAAATGGGATAATCTTGATCCCGAACGAGCTTTAGGGTTGTACCAAAATTGATCCACCAAGAACAAAATGATTCGAAATATGGTAGGATCTATCCCAACAAAAAAAAAGCGAGGATCGCCAATCCTCTTACGAATCTTTCGGAAATCCAAACGAAAAATACTGATCTATTATTTGATTAACCGCGAAGAAAAAACAAATCGGAAAATAACGCAAAAATTCGTCCACCACAAGAACTATCTAGAGAAAGAAAACTCTTGGTAGAAATTTTCGTTACCCCTCTCGGATTTGTAGATCCATGATGCGTGGATCCACCAAGTTTGATCGCTCCTCCGTCGAAAGTCCACGGGAAGCGCGCTACGGATGATGAACGTGCTAATCTCCTTCACTTCACGCCGTGGAGGAAACCCCTATCTTCTTCCTTGCAAACAACCTCTCATGCATGGGCCAAAGTATCCTTGGAGAGAGAGGATCTCGGGTGGCCGTGAGCAAGAGGGAGATGAGAGTAGCCGAGCACTTGAGAGAAGGGGGCGGCCGAGAGCAAGAGGGAGAGAGGAGATGGCCGAACTCTAGAAGGAAGGAGCCTTGAGGACGGCGATTTGGAGGAAGGAAGAAAGAGGGGGGGGGGGGCGGCTAGGAGAATAAGAGAGGGAAAATTAGGGTTGGCAAATTCAAATTTTGATTTCAATTAAAGTCTACCATCAAATGAAAAGTTCAAGGCCTTATATAGGCTTACATCTCAAAGCAAATAACAAGTGGCTAAAGGCACACCACATAAAGAAAATGCAGAAATTAAATAATGTTTTTTTAAAAGAGCCATCATGAAACGGCTATTAGCACACCAAAGCTAAAATATCAAATATGAGTCTTGTTGCGATGGCGAAGCTTGTAACCATGCCCGCTACGACGTCGCACGTCCTTTGCCGGCACATCTTCAACATAGTCATTCCCAAGTTGGCCGTCCTTGTAGCCGTCGTCATCACCGTCGCCATCACCGTCGCCATCACTAGGTTCCCGTAAATGTAATGGGAACTAGACAGAAGATGTTTCAAGAATGCATTGAAACAAGTATCTGGAATAACAGAAGTACTATCTACAATGGTATACTCAAATTGAACGCCTGGTATGCTTTAACCAGAGGGGCTAAATGATAAATCTTATAATCTCAGGTATTTTTGATCAGCTCCAATACTTGAGTCATATTGTGTCGACATTTACATATATATATATTTATATATACACATATATGTATGTACACCTATGGAAAGGTCAACTCTATAAAAAAAACCCTTAGATACGTTACTAAAGATTTATCTGTAAATTCACTGGTAGATTTGAGAATGAACCTCTACAGGCATAAATCAGCCCACTGAAAATTAAAGAAGATACATCATTGGAAGTCACTAAAACTTACAATTGGTATCAAGAAATATATATTTAGAAGATTTCTAAATCCTTTTAATATCAGAAGATTTCGAGAATCCGGCATGCCTCTTAACCCTTAGATTTATATTGAAGAATCCCATCGATTTCTATTTAGAAAAACTCCCGCCGACCTTTCGTACTCCGCATTTCGCAAGGAAACCCGTCGATATCCCGCAGGAATCCCGACGACCCTTCGTATTCCGCATTTCGTAAGGAATCCCGCCGACTCTTCCTTCCCTCCTCATTTCCGTCAATATTCCGTGTTTCCGTCGATATCCCGCCGGAATCCCGCCGACTCCTCCGTCGATATCGCGCAGGAATCCCGCCGATTCTTCCTTCCGTAGACCTCTCTTCTCGCGTCCAGGGTGCTCGTCCAGGGATTTCTCCGCAGTTTCGATCAAACAAGGACGCGAGCGCCTCCAAGTTTTCCATCGTCTCCGTCGACTCACACCTCCTCCGCTTTTGTGTAACCACCTCCTCACCCTTACATTGACTTATTATTAGTGTAGCTTCCCTCTTGATTTCTGATTAGGCGTAGACTTGGGATTCCCTCCCTAGGTTTGAAATGGCTCCAAGGACCACCGCCGTCCTGGTCACTGGATGTGAGTTGGTTCGAACTGGGTTCTCATATGCCTCGGATGAGTTCAGAAACATCATCATCATGCTTGAAGAGGCTGGAATCTCTTTTATACTGGAGCACCCCTCCAAAATTTTGGACAAGGAAGTGATGGAGTTCTTCGCAACCGCCAAACTTCGGAATGAAGACTCTATCATCAAGAGTAAGGTTGCAGGTGCAAGGATCAAGATGTCTGCAAGCAAACTGACCCAATACTTGCAACTCACCAGTTCTGAGCACGAGGATTATCTGGAGGAACATGATAAAGCCAGGACATTATTATTCTGTGGACTAGCTAGAGGAACCAGATCGATAAAGAGAAAAGAAATGAATGAGGAGGGGAAACTCTTGTCTGACATCATTGGGAAAGTATTGATATGCAAACCCGGCTCACATGACCACATCTCAGCTGACATGTTCAAGATTCTTGTGGCGATTGTCTGCAGAAAGAGATTCAACTGGGGGGCTATGCTTTTTGAGAAGATTAAGGACACTCTCAGATCTCCAAGTTTTGGAAGAATCATCAGCCTATATCTTAATCAGTTGAACGGAGATAGGTTCGACATGAGTAAAGGAGTTCCATTGCATTATTTGAAGAAAATGGACTCCAGCGTATTTGACAGATGGGAGCGACGCATCGGGCAGGCTGCAGTGGTAGTAGCACAAGAAGAATCTCCTGCCGAGGACAGAACTATAGCAGATACCGTGGCTATTCCCAGTGAAGTTCCTGATGCACTGACTACAGGAATTGAGGGGGAGCCTCTACCCGCTTCTGCTAATGTCATATCTGGCATCTCTCAGATAGCTAGAGATGTAGTTGCGGATCTGCAGGAAGAAAGTGAAGATGTGGTGGAACTTGAGGCGGCCGTGAACGTGAGTGATCTAGGAGCCGGAGGTGATGTAGAGGAGAATGATGAGGAAGGTTTGGAAGATGATGCAGTTGAGAATGACATCATGGATGATGAGGATGAGGAAGAAAGAAATGAGAGACAGGAAGTAGTGGAGTCTCAGGACGACACTGAAGTTCCATCTGAAAAGCAAGCTCATGAGATAGTTCCTGAGAAAACTAGTGCAATAGTGGAGGGGGAGTCCTCTCTGCAGAGGCTGCTAAGTACTTCTGAGAAATCTACTGAGGCTGCAAATATTCCCCCTTTAGAGACTGTGCAAGTGTCCAGCTCTACGAGTGAATCTTCTGAAGAGCAAGGCCAAGGAATGCCTCAGGGTCATCCACTACGAGCTGATCTAGCTAATCACACAGTGAATGTTATTCAAGGTATAATGGATGAGCTCAAAGCATCTTTTGAGCAAGCAAAAAATAAAATGTTAAAAAGAATTAAGAAATCTGAGAATCTAATGCTCAAGAACGTTGTGGAAATAAATCACAAACTGGATTTGATGGAAAAGAAGTTCGAAGACAAGTATATAGCAGCCGGCAAAGCGGTAACTCTTCTTATGGACGGATTGAAAAAGAACACAGATACTCTCGCAGTAGTAATCAGAATGCTCATGTAGTGGCAAATAACATTCAAAAATTTGATGCCAACATGGTGGTTCTTAATGAAAATCAACAAGCCTTCATTACCGAGTTCTCGAAGACTACAAAGCACATTGATGAGTCACTGCATTCTTATGCAAACTCCATTGCCGTCGAAGCCAAAAAGGAGGAGGAAGAATATACAGCTTAGATGGCCGGGCTTCAGAAAATCATAATCAAAAATTTTGACCAGTCAAACTTATATGTATATGACAGTTGCTGGTGGATGCTCAAACAAGTGTTAGGCACCAATATCCCTGAAAATCCTGAGGGTCACCCTGCTCCTGGGAATAATACTGCGGCTGATGAGGGAGCAAGTGCTGAAGAAGTTCCTTTAAGTGGAGTTGATGCTCAAAGGGCTGCTAGGGCTACCTCCAAAGCAAAATTGATGGCCATGTTTGACCAAGATGCCCTAGCAAAAGCTAGGGACAAGATAAAAACTCAAGAAGGGACATCTAAGGAAACACAAGCTGAAAAGAAAATCAGATTGAAAGAGGATGAAGTGAGGAACGAAAAGTGGAGTCCGGTATCAAAGAGTATTATCTTGGACACGTTCTGGCTACAAGAAAAAGGGGAAATCAATCGGAACGACGTATACAGCCAGCATGAGTGGGAGCTGCACAAGACATATGAAGCTAAACGAAACATCTTTTTCAGGACCAACACTGTGGCAGACAAAGCTCCTCCTCCCAGATACTATCCAAAGCCCAAGGAGTACGTTGAGAGGCAGAGAAAGAAGTTCCTGGCTCAAAAACACAAGGATGACCTAGCCAAAGAGAAATAGACATAAGTTTATAGCTTGTCATTCTCTCAAGAACACATTTATCTTTTCTTATTGTTATATGAACAATTTTTGGGAATATATATATATATGTATATGAATTTATGATTGACTCAAGCTTTGATCTGTTTGCCTTTATTTCCTTGTGCCGTATCTTTAAATTCTATATGCTGTATATATTATCTGGATGGTGGTATTCATCTTAGCAAGTAGGATTTTGGCTTCGTCAAATAGGGGGAGATTGTTGGGTATTGTGTCCACAATTACTTGGATTTGAGGAAGCCACCTGTCAAGCTAAGATGAATTCACAATGTATTTGATGAAATCTTTTAAGTTGTGCTTGCAGTTATTCCACGCTAAGTACACACCAATGTCATGGTGCAGTAGGTCAATATACACGGGTCTGCGCAACGTAATCCCTCGTTGAGCAGATCAGTGTATTGGCCTACGTGTACTCTCTCTATTGGAGTGTACTTATTTTCAAGTACAGGGATGTGATAATGCAAGAGCAGACAAGGAGCAAAGATGGGTCAAATAGCAGCTCATGGGTGGAAAGACAAAAAATCGTCTAAGTAATAATCGACAAGAATCACCAAGTGATTCTCGCCGATTCGGCGAGAATCACTAGTGATTCTCGCCGAATCGTCGAGAATCTCTGGCTGATTCTCGCCGACTCTATCCGGCTAAATCACTAGTCAAAATCGTCGACAATCACTAGTGATTCTCGCCGAATCGTCGAGAATCACTGACTGATTCTCGCTGAATCGTCGAGAATCACCTTCGATTATCGCCGATTTTGACTGGGGCGAATTTCTGGAACCTGCTGGACCGGACTCAGCCGCTGGCACTGTTTTGAACCGGTTTTAGGGTTTCTTCTGGTGGGACCCACAACGGTCATATAGAAGTATTTTACTATATAAATACTCGCGTATTTTTGAATAGTAAGAACAAGATTTGAAAAAGACGAAGCCGAGCCGCCGACGTGACCTAGATCGCGAAACCTGCTCCGCCGCCGTCGCCGCTCGTGCTAGTTGTTCGCCGCTTTTGATTGTTGTTCTTCCAGATCTCTCGGCGACAGAAGCTTAGCCAAGCACAGCGACTCACGCGTCTAACCAGAGATCCTTTGTCTCTTGATTCGTTGATCGGGAAAACCTTCCCCTTCCGAATCGATCGAGATGATCGATCCTAGTGTGACCGTTGGTAGACCTTGCTAGCTTTGCTACGAAGATTGAATCTCCAAAGTACAGCAGCAGCACTCCGTTGTCGCCGCCGATCCCGAGAACCAAGCCGCCGCACTTCTTGCCGCCGCCGGTTTCGGGGAGATTCTCTCCAAGTGAGATCTAGGGTTGTGGACTCTTCGTTGACTTCAAGAACACGTCGTCGAACGAAGAGGGACACCTTAGTCTCCATAAGTTGTTTGTATTTCTTGTACATTCTATTTTCAATTTTGTTGTAAAGGAACGTTGGTTCCTAGTTGTAAGGGTTGGGTGCAACCCGTGTTGTGGGAGTGGTGACTCCTACGTGTGGAAGGGTTCCTTCCGTTTGTGCAAGGATTGGCTTTCAATCCTGTTGGTGAAGTGACCGAGTCGTCCCTGATTGGGAGATAGGTCGAAGGGGGAAAGTGGATGTACCAAAATCGAGGAACCACTATAATTTGCTTGTGTCCTTTCTGTGTTGTGTTGTCTTGTTTTCTTGTGCAGGTACGATTTTAATTCCGCAAAAACGCTGCAAGACACCTATTCCCCCCCCCCCATAGGTGAAGGTAGTTGACACTAAGTGGACTTTCAGGGGAGACACAGGAGCTTCTTCCATATCGGAATCAAATTGGACGCCTGCGGAAATAGCGAGATATCACAAGCAAGGATGAGCCCGCGCGAGTCCGATAAAAGAAGGCGACTCAACAGAAAGGCGAGAAGGGAAGAAATCTTACTGGGGATGCGAGGGTTCCCCACAACTCGCGAGAGGTTTTCTCTCCGCGAGGCGGGTGGGGAGGCCGCCTTGGGCGAGTCAGTGCGCTGAGGAACTTGGTTTATATTATCGGGGGGATTGGCAGGCACAGGAAAATCAGCAAAACTTCCCTGAAAAAGCGTAGTCAGCAGGCGAGACCAGAGAAGGGAAAGAGTAATGTGATTACCTGCTTCTCTCCGGAAGAAGCGAATGGGTTGTCTGTTGAAGGGCAGAGGAGGTTGCACCCCCCGAGAGAGGGGGAAGGCAGCTTTCGTCCTTTTTAGGCGAGGGGGCGGAGAGGCTAAGGGGGGAGTACGCCCCAGATCCGGGAAAAGGGCGTCCGTGTTGGCTTTGTTTCGCCTTCGCACAATCGCAAGGCGCTCGCGGAAACTTTGACAGTGAGACATTCCGAAAGAAAAAGAGATGAATTCTAAAGGGTTTCAAATGAAGACTGTGATCTCATATTTATAGGCCCCATAGGGGGGCCCACCACAGATTCTCTTAAAGAAATCCTCGCATCGCGAGCCGCGGTTGGGCTATCGTTCCGAGGTTAGGGCAACCCCGAAAAGAGCGAGGATTGTGTACAACCTCGGGCTCGCAAAAGGTGATCCAGCAAGCGAGAAAGGGGGACTGGCGAGATGAGAGGATGCCCACGGTCAAGAGGTGAGACGTATGAACAGCTCTCTGAGTAGGCGAGACCTCTTAGTTGGGCGAGACCTCCTAGCGGCGAGATGGTCCACAGGCGGGAGGCCGGCGAGACAGACAGGGCGGCCATCTTACCCGCAGTACCTTCCCCACTCGCCACATGCGAGAAAGGAGTTCTCACCCTTTTTCCACTGAAGGGGTGTTGGGTATATTGTTCAAATGTACCTGATTTGAAGAAGCCTCACCCAACTCAATGATATACATCATAATGTATTTGATGTATGTTTGAGTTACTTGTGTAGGTTAAGAAAGTACTGGACTGAAGCAAAAAAGTTTCTAAGTCCATGTGTCGACACCCAGAGGGAAAGTGTCGACACTTAAGAAAGCTTGTGTCGACACCCAGACAAGCAGTGTCGACACTTGGAGTCATTGTGTCGACACCTGGGATGTAGAGTCGACACCAGACAGAAAGTGTCGACACTTGGAAGCTGTGTCGACACTCAGTGAAGAAAAGTGCAGACAGAAAGTGTCGACACAAGGAGCTGTGTCGACACTCAGTGAAGTTGTGTCTACACCAGAAAGTGTCGACACTTGGAGCTGTGTCGACACTCAGCAAAAGTCTGCAGAGTCTAAGTACAATTGTCGACACTCAACACAATGTGTCGACACTAAGCAGAAGAGTCAGCACTTGAAGCATGTGTCGACACTCAACACAATGTGTCGACACTCAACAGAAGAGTCAGCATTTGAAGTATGTGTCGACATCCAGAACAATGTGTCGACACACAGCTGAAGACTCAACACTGGAAGAAAGTGTCGACACAAGGAGCTGTGTCGACACTTAGCAAAGAACAGAAAGAACAACAAATTATTCTAAGTACAAGTGTCGACACTAAAGGAATGTGTCGACACTCAGCTGAAGTCTCAACAACAAGAAGGTGTGTCGACACAAGGAGCTGTGTCGACACTCAGCAAGAATCAACATAGAAGACTATGTGTCGACACCAAGACGCAGTGTCGACACTTGACAGATTCAACATAAGAAGATGTGTCGACACAAAGGAGATGTGTCGACACATAGAAGAATTCGGCAAAAGCTAGAAGAACAAGTACTTGTGTCGACACTCAATTTCAGTGTCGACACATGCAGAAGAATCTGTGTCGAGACATACAAGAAGTTGTGTCGACACCTTGAAGACTTATGTCGACACTTACACAACATGTGTCAACACTTGGACTATAAGTGTCGACACTTAAAGACAGAAAGTCTCGACACTTACAGACAGTTAGAGATTTTCAAGAAGTGACTGGATGATTTGACAGATGCCGTTCCAGCCGGTCTATAGCAACTGTCAGAGTTGTCAGAAGTCAGTTATGAACCGGTCCAGCCGGTTACCATGAAGAAAGCCTATAAATAGGCACCCACAGTTTACATAAACTGTTGTTGAAAGAGTTGATCAAGTGATTAACAAGTGGTACAGATTATTCAAGTAATCAGAAAAGTGGTACACAGAGTATCAATACAAGAAGATCTTGCAGTCCAAGTGCAGATCTAAGAAGTTGGAGAGAGAGGGCTCCATCCAAGAAATCAGCCTTTGGAACTAGGCTGAGAAGAAGGATTCAGATTCAGTCTGGATCTTAAGTGGCAGAGGTCAAGGAACAACTGCAGAGGATTCAGCCTTATTCAGTTCTACTCAAGAAGCTTTGAAGAAAGCTAAGTCAGGGTGAATCCAGCTGAGTTCTTCCAAGAACTCATCAAGAATCTCTCAACTCCCCTCCTTTATTTCTGAGTTGTAGAGTTATTATTTGTATTACATTTTTAACTTGTAGGATCCATTGGATCTGAGTGATTGTAAGCCTATATTTATAAAGGCTGAGGGTAGGGCTTGTTAGCCTGAGTGTAGGAGATAGAGATCTCTGAGTGTAGGCCTTGTTGGCTGAGTGTAGGCCTTGGTTGGCTGAGTGTAGGCCTTGATTGGCTGAGTGTAGGCTTTGGGATAAAGCTGAGTTGTAAGGCTTTGGGCCTGAAGTAGGAACCAATTTGGATTCTGAGACAGTGGAGAAGTTTGGCCGAATCTAGTACACTGCTAGATAGGCGAAGGGGGAAAGTGGATGTACCCATATCTTGGGGAACCACTATAAATCACTGTGTGCTGTACTGTGCTGAAATTGTTGCTGTGTATGCTGTGTTTGCTGTATTAAACTAGTTAGATTGCTGTGATATAACTGATTGCTGCCAATAAAGTTAGAAAAGGATTAGGTCACCTATTCACCCCCCCCTCTAGGTGTGTAGGTACCATATCTTTCAAGTGGTATCAAAGCGAGGTTCCTCAAAACAAGGACTAACAGTCTGAGGAGATCCTGTTTGGCAGATTCAGTGTAAGGCATTACACAGTTTCAAGAAAATCAAGAAACATGGGTTCTTATGAGAATCACAAGGAATTGGGTTCCATGAAATTACCCATATGCAGAAAGGAGATCTTTGGGATCTGGAAAGAGAGGGTAAGGCTATTTATGGAAGCCTCTGACCCTAGAATCTACATCACAGTAAAGGAAGGGCCTTATGTGCCTATGAAGATTTCAGTTCTAGATGCAAACCAGAGAACTCCAAAGGATTTCTCTGAGATGACTAAAGATGAAATTGTCCTGGCCACCATGGACAAGAGGGCACAGAACATAATAGTGAGTGCCATTGATGATGCAACTTTTCAGAACTTAATTCACTGTAAAACAGCAAAAGAGATGTGGGATACTCTCATTGTCTATATGGAAGGTTCTGAAGAAGTTAGGCAAGATAGGAAGTCCTTGCTAAATCAGGAGTATGAAAGCTTTAGGCAAGGAAAGGGCGATAGCATCACTGAGTGCTATAAGAAATTTTACAGAATAGTTAATGAACTCATGTCTTATGGAAGAGAGTTCAGTAACTATGAACTAAATGACAAGTTCTTAAGGTCCCTAACCAAAGATTGGGACACCAAGATCTGTGCCATAAGAGAAATGGCTAAGTTGGGGGAAATTCCTCCTCCCACACTGTTTGGCAAGCTATTGTCTTATGAAATGCAGTTAACAGTGAGAAAAGAGGAGGAGAAATCAACAAGGACTGAGCACAAAGAAAGAACTGTTGCTTTCAAGACAGAAGTTCCCAGAAAGTGCATGAATAAGTCTTCAACACCACCTCCAGAGGTAGTTGAATCAGAGTCTGATGAGTCTATCAGCACAAGGTCAAAGAGCAGTGAAAGTGATGAAGACTTTGCTGCTTTCACTAGACACGTTCAGAAGTTTTTGAAAAAGAAACAGTGGAGGTCAAGGCCTTCTACATCACAAGGAAAGGAAGACTCTTATCAGAAAAAGAGGTCTTCAAAGAATGATAAGAAAAGGACAAAATCAAGCAAGGCAACTGGTTCAAAGATTGTTTGCTATTGCTGCAATAGACAGGGCCATGTTATTGCAGATTGTCCAGAGAAGAGAAAGGAATCTGGTGACAGGAAAAAGACTCACTTCAAAGGGAAGAAAGAAAAGTCTTTTGTTGCTAAGAAGGAGAAGACTCTATCAGATATCTCTTCTTCAGAAACTGAGTCTGAGGCTGAAGCCTATATAGAGCTGTTTGCTGAAGAAGAAGAGGAAGAATTCATGCAGATCTTGGAGTCAATTTATGAACAAGAAGAAAGTCATTGCCAAGGGCTAATGGCTTTGACAGAAAGTGCCAAAATCCTGGAGCAGCCAGGACCCAGTCAGGTACAAAGTTCAAGTTTAAATTCAGTTTCTTGTTCTAGTTCAGAATCAGATTTTTCTTCATCAAGTGATGAGAATATATCTGAGTCTGAGGAAGATATTCATCAGCTCATAGATGAATATAAGGTACTGTTGCAAGCCTACAAGAAAAGCAAGACCCTAGCCAAAAGTCAGGCAAAGGAGATTGCAGATCTCAAGGCTGTTGCAACAGATTTTGAGAAACAATTTGATCAAAAACTGAATGAGGTAGCCAGGCTGAAACACATTACTGTGATTCAGATGGGAACTATCACCTATAAGAATGATCAAATTAAGAGACTGGAGATCAATCTTCAGAAAGAAAGAGAGCTTGTTGCTAGGTTTTCAAAACCTAAATCAGTGCTACCTTTAATTGATGAATTTGTTCATCATAAAGGCAAGGATGGACTGGGCTTTGTTAGACCTGCAGAGACTGAGCAGTCCAAGTATAAGTCCAAGGGAAAAGCCCCAACATTCAACAAGCCTGCTGTAGTCAAGACAGCTAAGGCAGTACCTAAGCAAAGGTACAATAAGTTTGAATGCTGGTGCTGTGGCAAAGTTGGCCATTTTGCAGTGGACTGTTGGCATAATGTGAATGCCAAGGTGAGTAGCAAGCTACCTGGTGGAAAGCCAGTAGGTAGCTTTGTCAAGTTACAGACTAACAAGTACCAAGGACCCAAGATTGCTTTGGGTTCTAAGGTCCATTAATCTGTTTTGCAGGTGAGTCCAAGTGGCCATACCCCTACATGGTACTTGGACAGTGGATGTTCCAGACATATGACTGGAACTAGGGGACTACTGAAGGACTACATTCCAATCAAAAATGGTCCTAAAGTGACCTTTGGTGGTTCTGAAAAAGGAATCATCAAAGGGTTTGGTAACATTTCTTCAAACTTAGTTACCATTACTCAAGTGGCTTATGTTAAAGGGTTGAAACACAACCTAATAAGTATAAGTCAGTTAAATGATGTAGGGTATGACATCTCATTTGTTAAAAATGGTTGTCATATCAAGAGGTCAAGTGATCAAGAGATCATCTTGACAGGTTATAGGAAGAGAAATGTCTACTGCCTAGACATTATGATTGAGAACAATGGTTCTCCAGTTTGTCTTGTAGCTGATGAGACAGTCTCTCATTGTGTCAAATGGCACAAGAGGCTGGCCCATCTTAACTACAAGACAATTAGCAAACTCTTTAGTAAAGAGTTAGTGAGGAATGGTCCTCAAGTTAAGTGTGTTAAAGATGGCATTTGCTCAGCTTGTCAAAAGGGCAAGCAGACTAAATCCACCTTTAGAAGCATAGATAACAAAGATGCTGTGAGGTGTTTGTACCTCTTGCATTTGGATCTCTTTGGTCCAATGCCAGTTCACAGCTTAGGTAGGAAGGTCTATACCCTTATAGTTGTAGATGACTACTCAAGGTTTTCCTGGGTGTTCTTCTTAAGACAGAAATCTGAAACACCTAGTGTCTTCTACAGCTTTGTCAAGCAAATTCAGAATGAACTTAATAGTACTGTGGTCAAAATTAGAAGTGACCATGGTACTGAGTTTCAATCTGAAAGCATGACAAAACTATGTGAAGACTTTGGGATATTTCAAGAATTCTCTTCACCTAGAACACCTCAGCAAAATGGCATTGCTGAGAGGAAAAATAGGACCTTGATAGAAGCTGGTAGAACCCTACTAAGTGATACATCACTGCCAGAGTATTTCTGGGCTGAAGTAGTTAACACTGCATGCCATGTTATAAATAGGGCTACCATCACTAAAGGGCGAAGCATGACCCCCTATGAAGTTGTGAAAGGCAGGAAACCAAACCTATCCTACTTCAGGATCTTTGGTTGCAAATGCTTCATACTTAACAATGGGAAGTCTTACTTAACTAAGTTTGCTGCCAAGTCCCAAGAGGGAATATTTGTTGGGTACAACAATAATAGTAAGGCTTATAGAGTCTACAACTTGACTACACAAGTTGTAGAAGAATCAGTGCATGTAGTTTTTGATGAGACTAAACTTATTAATAATGAGTTGTCTAGCAATGTATGCAGCCCCACAGGTTTGACAAAGACAATGGACAAGCTGACTATAGAAGAAGTGCCTGCTGCAAGACAGCAAGGAGAGGAGAGTAGCTGTTATCCAGGGGGAGAACTACATGTGCCAGTTGCTGAAGAAATCCAAGGTATACAGCATGATGCAGATGCTGAAGTGGTTCAACCTGAAGTGAGGATGCCTCCAGCCCACAGGCATCTTAGAGATCATACAATAGAGCTGATTATTGGAGATCCAAGACAAGGAGTTCAAACAAGGAGCAGAAATCAGAATGCTGCAATCTATTCAAGCTTTTTGTCTCAAGTTGAACCTAAAAGATTTGAAGAAGCAATACAAGATCCACAATGGACTGAAGCAATGTAAGAAGAGCTTAATCAGTTCAAGAGGTGCAAGGTCTGGGAATTGGTTCCTAAACCTAAAGACCACAATGTAATAGGAGTTAAGTGGATCTACAGGAATAAGATGGATGAACAAGGTGTCATCATTAAGAATAAAGCTAGACTGGTTGCTAAAGGATATAGGCAAGAAGTAGGTATTGATTTTGATAAAACCTTTGCTCCAGTAGCCAGACTGGAAGCCATAAGAATGTTCTTGGCCTATGCAACCTATCAAGGATTAAAGGTATACCAAATGGATGTCAAGTCAGCATTCCTAAATGGTAATTTGAAAGAAGAAGTCTATGTGGAACAGCCTTCAGGTTTTGTTGATCCAACTCTACCTCATTATGTCTATAGACTTAGGAAAGCTTTATATGGGTTAAAGCAAGCCCCTAGGGCTTGTTATGAAACCCTATCTAGTTTCCTCATTGAGAACAAGTTCTCAAGGGGGAAAATAGATAAGACTCTATTCCTTAGGGAATCTAGAGGCAAAGTCATACTAGTCCAAATATATGTAGATGACATTATATTTGGGTCTACTGAAAGCAGCCTTTGCAAAAAGTTTGCAAAACTTATGCAAGGTCAGTTTGAAATGAGTAGTATGGGAGAGCTGAAGTTTTTCTTGGGTCTCCAAGTTAAACAGACTGAGAGTGGTTTGTCCATCTGTCAGTCAAAGTTCACCCTAGAACTCATAAGGAAGTATGGTATGGATTCATCCAGTACCATGAAGACTCCTATGGGGTCAAGTATGTCTCTTAGCAAGGATGATGCAGGGAAACCTGTAGATGAAACCTTGTATAGAGGGATAGTTGGCTCCCTATTATACTTGACTGCTAGTAGACCAGACATCATGTATGCTACATGTGTTTGTGCAAGGTATCAAGCCTGCCCTAAAGAGTCTCACTTGACTGCAGTCAAGAGAATTTTGAGATATCTAAAGGGCACTCCCTATCTAGGCCTCTGGTACCCTAGGAATGGAGACTTTGATCTAACAGGTTATTTAGATGCAGACTTTGCAGGATGCAAAGAGGATAGAAAGAGTACTACTGGAACCTGTCAATTCCTAGGTGGGAGACTAATTTTATGGAGCAGCAAAAAGCAGACTAGTGTGGCTATCTCCACAGCTGAGTCAGAGTATGTGGCTGCAGGAAGTTGCTGTGCTCAACTTCTGTGGATTCAACATCAACTAGAGGACTATGGATTTCAGGTAAGTAGAACTCCACTTTACTGTGATTCTACAAGTGCTATTTCAATAGCTAATAATCCTGTATCACATAGTAGAACAAAACATATTGAGATTAAATATCACTTTCTTAGAGAACATGTAGAAAGAGAAGATATTTCACTTGAATATGTTAAAACAGATGAACAAGTAGCTGACATGTTTACTAAGCCCCTAGAAGAAGCTAAGTTCAATAGATTCAAAATTGAACTAGGTATGATAAACTTAGACTAAGTTTACAGAATTGAAAATTGGCTAAGTAAAAAGGTGTCGACACATAGACAAGTCTATGTCGACACAGAATAGTGGTGTCGACACTTCAGGACAAAGGTGTCGACACATCTAGGTATGTGGTGTCGACACTTCAGAATGTTAGTGTCGACACATGTCAAGTAGGTGTCGACACATCCAATATGGTGTCGACACTTAAGTTTTACTCAGAATTTTACTTGGTAAAGTCTCGATAATGTGTCGAGTTATGTTGTGTCGACACATAACCAAGTGTCGACACATAAAATCTGTTGACTAAACTTGTGTCGACACATATGTGTCGAGACATTATAAGTCAGTGTCGGCACTTATTGCTAGTGTCGACACATGTTGAGTTAGCTGTCCCGCCTGTTCATCTTCAAAATCAGGAAGGTATAAATAGGGTTCTGTCTTTGTTTGTCGACACGCTTTCAAAGTTTCGAGACCAAAACTATTGTGTCGACACTTCTCTTTTCTAAAGACAAATTCTCCAAACCCTAATGGCTCCTAAGCTTGAGGAGAACGTGAACGAGGGCTATGAGCTGGTGCGCGGCGCGTTCGACGACGCAGATCAAGAAATCCAATCGGTGATAACCCTAGTCGCCAATTCTGGACTCGAATACTTGGTTTCAGAACCAACAAAGATTTGGAAAAAGGAAGTTCTTGAATTCCTTAATGGAGCTGCTGTAGATGAATCTGGATACAGAATCAAATCCAGAGTTCATGGATCTAAGGTCAAGATTTCACCAAAAAGTCTGAGGAAGGTACTCCAGCTACCTAAAACTCAAGATGAAGAGGAAGTAACTGCTTCAAAGACCAGGGAAGCTCTTACCTGGTGTGGTCTTGATCCAAAGATGAAGATAGGATCGGTATTCAACAGGAAAGGCATGAATAATCAAGGGAAATTCATGTCTGAGATTGTAGGCAAGGTTATTCTCAGTAAGCCAGGAGGGCATGATAGGGTGTCTGCCTCTATGTTTGAAATTATGACAAGAATAATCTTTACTCTAAGAACAGACTGGTCTCAAGTGGTGTATGAGAAAGTCAAGGAGAGTCTGAAGAAGCCCAACCTGGGAAGAATACTTAGTCTCTACCTAGCTGGTAACATACCAGAGGTAACGAATACAGCTGTAGGAAGTAAGATCAATCACATGAGAAAGATGGATCAAAGGATCTTTTCCAGATGGGACAGAGTGTTGTCCAAGGAATTACCAACCCCTGAGAAGACAATTACTGAGAAGGAGATTCCTCCAAGGAAGAAAAGGAAGACAGCTGCTGTGACACAGGAGTCCTCCAGCAGTTCAGGGAGTGAAGAACAAGTTGTTTTCACTCCTGATGCTCAAGAGGAAGTGGCTGCAGAGAAGACCCCTGCTGCTCAAGATGAAGCTGAGATCCAGGGGGAGCTGCCTCAAGCTAGCCCCATCCATAGGGATCACAGCCAGGGGGAGCTTCCAGTAGTAGAAGAACCATCTACTCTGGACAGTGAGCAAGCCACCATCATTATCCAAGAGGTACTCACTGACCTAAAAACTTTAGACTATATTATAGAAGATGCTAATTTGTCTGATGTCCATCAGCAAACTCAGCTAGACAGTCAAGTTCCAGATGTTGATTTAGAAGACAAATCTGCTGAACAAGAAGTGGTACCTGAGTCAGTGGTTGAAGAGCAAAGACTGTCTCCAGCTCCATCTCCACCTGAATATATAATGGAGGATTTATTCCTAAATCTAGATCAAGAAGATTTTGATATGGACAAGGATGCTGCTGCTGAAGATAAGAGTGCTGCTGCTGATGGGGAGCAACTGACAGTTCTGGAAGAGCCTATTAGGCTAGAAACTAAGCAAGCACCTGATGTGCAACCTGAAAAGCCACAAAGCCCTAAGGACAGGGTTGATATTGCCAGCACCTCTGCCTCTGAAGATGAGGAGAGTGCTAGGGCCAAGAAGAAGAAACTCTATGTCTTCAAGAGGAGAAGCCAGAGTTTTAAGAAAGCTTTGCAATCCATTGCCCCACAGCCTATAGTTCAACAAGCTCCAACTGTTGACTATAGTGCTTTACTGATTGCACTACAGATAAAAATGGATGAACAAAGGAAAGCCATAGAGGCTTATGTTGATGCAGGGCATAGATCATTACAGTTTGATCTTGCTCAAGATATCAAGTCAATAAGGTTGGAAATGAACCTGAACAAGAAGGAGATGACTGACTGCTTCCACAAGGGTGGGAATGCAGTAGTCTATTTGGCAACTCACTAGGAGAAGATCAAGGCTCAGGTAGATGATGTAGCATTAAAGCAAGGATATGTGCTGGAGAATCAGTTAAGAATGAATGATAATTTGACTGCCTCCCATAATGCTATAGTCACTGAGTTGAAGAATAAGTCTGCTGAACCGTCTACATCTGCTGCTGCAGTTCAGGCTGACTTTGATAAAGTATTTCAAGCTGAGATTACTGCTGTCAAGACTGCAATTAAAGATTCCCAGAAAGTCATCTCTGAACAACTTACAAAGCTGAAACCATACTTTAAAGAGGGCATAAGATATTTGGACAGTCAAATAAGGTTTCAAAAGGATGATGTCAGAGACCATATGGCCAGAGAAGTCATAAATGGGGAGAGAGTATTAGTCAAAGCTAGCTCTGACCATGCCAAATGGATATCTAACTCCATCAGAGCTACACTGGGCTATCCTCCACTTTGTGATGATGATAATGTTGCTGAATCAGGGATTCAAAATGCCTATCTTGGAGGTGAGCAAGCAGAAGTAGCTCAAGTGATTTATCCACCTCCAGATTTTGATATGGTTCAAGCAGATGTTAGCACAATGTATAGCCCAACTGAGGGCAAGGCAAATGTTCATATTGAAAATGTTGTTCAACCTATTTCTGAAGCTCTGCAAGAGGCTATGAACAAAGAAGAGGAGACAAGGTTGTCTAAAAAGAGGTTTAGGGAACAAGCAGAACAAAAGCCAGATTTTGAACAATGGAGCCCTACCTCAAGGAATATAATTTTAACTGCCTGGAAAGCTGCCAAGGACAATGCTCATGAAAGGAACAAGTGGTTCTCTGAAGCAGAATGGAGGAAACATGAAATCAGATAAGAGGCCATTGTTCAATATAGAAGGAAGGCTAAGATGGGAAAGCTACCTCCTACTGCAGTGGAGCCTAGCAAGTACTTCCCTAAGTCATATCATTATTTTGAGAGGCAGAAAATCAAAGCAGAAGAGCTGAAGAAGAATGACTTAAAAGGCAAGAAGCCTGCTGATGCTGCAACTGCTGAAGCCACTGTCAAAGCTCAAGTCCAATCTGGCAAAGGCATTGTTATCAAAGAACCAGACCAGAAATAGATTAGGAATTGACTTGAAGATTGTTGTAATCTTTTGAATGAAAAACATTTTTGTAAACTGCTGAAAATGTATAAGGAACAATGTTAGAACAATATATGATAAATATATTTCATGATTGTTTTGTAAATGTGTCTATTTCTTGATTGTTCTGCAATGATGAATGTGTATACATGTGTGAATTTCTACTTGTTTATGTTTACCCTGCTGAATATAATCTGCTGTACATCACTTTGTAATTTTAATTATTGATGGTGTATATCATTGACTAAGGGTTATGACTTCTCCAAATAGGGGGAGATTGTTGGGTACATTGGTCAAATGTACCTGATTTGAAGAAGCCTCACCCAACTCAATGATATACATCATAATGTATTTGATGTATGTTTGAGTTACTTGTGCAGGTTAAGAAAGTACTGGACTAAAGCAAAAAAGTTTCTAAGTCCATGTGTCGACACCCAGAGGGAAAGTGTCGACACTTAAGAAAGCTTGTGTCGACACCCAGACAAGCAGTGTCGACACTTGGAGTCATTGTGTCGATACCTGGGATACAGAGTCGACACCAGATAGAAAGTGTCGACACTTGGAAGCTGTGTCGACACTCAGTGAAGAAAAGTGCAGACAGAAAGTGTCGACACAAGGAGCTGTGTCGACACTCAGTGAAGCTGTGTCTACACCAGAAAGTGTCGACACTTGGAGCTATGTCGACACTCAGCAAAAGTCTGCAGAGTCTAAGTACAAGTGTCGACACTCAACACAATGTGTCGACACTAAGCAGAAGAGTCAGCACTTGAAGCATGTGTCGACACTCAACACAATGTGTCGACACTCAACAGAAGAGTCAGCATTTGAAGTATGTGTCGACATCCAGAACAATGTGTCGACACACAGCTGAAGACTCAACACTGGAAGAAAGTGTCGACACAAGGAGCTGTGTCGACACTTAGCAAAGAACAGAAAGAACAACAAATTATTCTAAGTACAAGTGTCGACACTAAAGGAATGTGTCGACACTCAGCTGAAGTCTCAACAACAAGAAGGTGTGTCGACACAAGGAGCTGTGTCGACACTCAGCAAGAATCAACATAGAAGACTATGTGTCGACACCAAGAAGCAGTGTCGACACTTGACAGATTCAACACAAGAAGATGTGTCGACACAAAGGAGATGTGTCGACACATAAAAGAATTCAGCAAAAGCTAGAAGAATAAGTACTTGTGTTGACACTCAATTTCAGTGTCGACACATGCAGAAGAATCTGTGTCGAGACATACAAGAAGTTGTGTCGACACCTTGAAGACTTATGTCGACACTTACACAACATGTGTCAACACTTGGACTATAAGTGTCGACACTTAAAGCCAGAAAGTCTCGACACTTACAGACAGTTAGAGATTTTCAAGAAGTGACTGGATGATTTGACAGATGCCGTTCCAGCCGGTCTACAGCAACTGTCAGAGATGTCAGAAGTCAGTTATGAACCGGTCCAGTCGGTTACCATGAAGAAAGCCTATAAATAGGCACCCACAGTTTACAGAAACTGTTGTTGAAAGAGTTGATCAAGTGATTAACAAGTGGTACAGATTATTCAAGTAATCAGAAAAGTGGTACACATAGTATCAATACAAGAAGATCTTGCAGTCCAAGTGCAGATCTAAGAAGTTGGAGAGAGAGGGCTCCATCCAAGAAATCAGCCTTTGGAACTAGGCTGAGAAGAAGGATTCAGATTCAGTCTGGATCTTAAGTGGCAGAGGTCAAGGAACAACTGCAGAGGATTCAGCCTTATTCTGTTCTACTCAAGAAGCTTTGAAGAAAGCTAAGTCAGGGTGAATCCAGCTGAGTTCTTCCAAGAACTCATCAAGAATCTCTCAACTCCCCTCCTTTATTTCTGAGTTGTAGAGTTATTGTTTGTATTACATTTTTAACTTGTAGGATCCATTGGATCTGAGTGATTGTAAGCCTATATTTATAAAGGCTGAGGGTAGGGCTTGTTAGCCTGAGTGTAGGAGATAGAGATCTCTGAGTGTAGTCCTTGTTGGCTGAGTGTAGGCCTTGGTTGGCTGAGTGTAGGTCTTGATTGGCTGAGTGTAGGCTTTGGGATAAAGCTGAGTTGTAAGGCTTTGGGCCTGAGGTAGGAACCAATTTGGGTTCTGAGACAGTGGAGAAGTTTGTCCGAATATAGTACACTGCTAGATAGGCGAAGGGGGAAAGTGGATGTACCCATATCTTGGGGAACCACTATAAATCACTGTGTGCTGTACTGTGCTGAAATTGTTGCTGTGTATGCTGTGTTTGCTGTATTAAACTAGTTAGATTGCTGTGATATAACTGATTGCTGCCAATAAAGTTAGAAAAGGATTAGGTCACCTATTCACCCCCCCCTCTAGGTGTGTAGGTACCATATCTTTCAAGGGGGATTTTGCCTTTGTGCCCCAGATAATTTTACATTTTTACCCCTGGAGGTCTGCATATAGCGCTCTAGAACAGCGGAGTTCGGCTGTTAGTAGACCCAGTCCAGGGTGTTTTTGTCTTTTCAGGATGATTTAGAAGTGATATTTGCAGAGCAGATTCATAGGCCTATAAATAGACCGATAAGGTGAATGAGAACAGGTTGTTGAACCTTTCCACTATCTTCCTCACAGGCACCTAGCTCAGCACTAGCTAGGGAGGGGAAGACTTTCAGTTCTTCCGGGTAAGTGGTGGGACCTCCAAGCTGAGCCCCCTCGGTCTATTTTCAGGTCACTGACTCTCGTCAGGTGGGTAGCGCAGGGAGAGTACATGTGGGCTGCATCTTGTTTTGAACTTTAGGAGGGATCAGAAAGCTGGTTCCAATAAGCCCTTTACCTGCAAAGTAAACAATTAGTTGTTCTTGACCCAGGTTACCTTGGGTCCTTGTGTTTTTATATAAGAAAAGCTGGATATTACTGAGAATTCAGGTTAGGATTGATATCCTAAGGGATGATATCTTCTGGGAGGAATTATCCAGTCAGCAAGTGGATTAAAAGGTCTTTTAGATTAATTAGAGTTTCTGTCAAAGTTATGATTTTTATTAAGTCTGTCTAGGTTTGACAAAAAGTTGTATGTTCGTCGACCAGAGTTTGACGAAATGGGATGAGATCGTCGATCTCTGCTTAGAGAATGAACATATTCATTTTCTGTGCCCCAAGTTCGTCGATCTCTGCTCGATGAACCATACACAGTTCGTCAATCGCAGTAAGATGAATAATTATTATATAGATTTGCGTTCAGAGTTTGTCGACTTGAGTTTGACGAACTGGCCACATTTCGTCGATCTGAGTTCGACGAAATCTGCTGAACATTGTTCTGGTTATGATTTTTCTTATCATTTCTTCTTTTCTTATTTTTGTGTGAAATTTCAATTTTATTGGGATTGTTATTATCTGTCTTTTCTTTATCATTTTCAGACAGAAATTTTATTGGTGTGGATAATATGTTCTTCTTGTGTATGGGGGGTAAACTTGATGCTGCACCCAAGCCCAGTTTGCCATTCAGTCTGGCATTGACTGTGCTTGTGATGTCCATCAGCATAAGGCTTCTCCCATTGAGAGATTCCTCAATTTGTTTGGCCTCACATAGCTCTGTTTTTAAAGACATGATTTGTTCATTGGCTAGAGTTAGTTCATCATTCAATTTAGTGTTTTCAGAAATTAGATTTTCTTGATTGGCTAGTTTTCACCAAAGTATTTCAATTTTTTTTCTTAGTTAATTAGATCAATAGACAAGGTTTTAAACTTAGTTCAGAATTATAATCAAAAGTTGAGAGAACTTGATCAGCTTCTGACTCTGAAGTTCCTTCATTGTCGGATTCTTCCTCATTGTTTGATTGACTGCTGGAGGAATTGATGGCCATGAGGCAGATTTCCTTGGCCCTTGCATCTTCTTCCTCTTCACTAGAACTGGAAGATGTGGATTCATCTTCAGTGTCACTCGAGTTTTCAGCTACAAACCCTTCTCCTTCTTTTTGTATTTGCTGGAGGAAGGCCTTGAGCTTTGCTCTCTTCTGGAGTCCTTCTCTCTTCTTCTTTCTTTCTTTTGATTCTCTGTACACTCTGATATAAAGTGCCCAGGTTTCCTGCAGCCAAAACATACTACTTCTTTAGTAGGTGTATCATACCTTGGCTTATCTTCCTGCCTGAATGATTTCCTTATGAAATCCTTTCTTGGCATTTGGTAAAATCTCTTGGCAAAGAGACTCATCAGTTCTTCATTTCCTGTTGAAGCTTCAGTTTCTTCAGCAACCTTGAATGCCAAGTTGTGCACCTTTCTTGCTGGTGGAGGAGTCCTTTGTTCAGCTGCTTCTCTGGACTTTATCAACTGCTCATAAGATTTGAGATTTCCAAGTAGAGATTTTATGGAAATCTCATTTAAGCTCCTGACTTCCTTGATTGGCCAGATCCTTGAATCCCATGAGCTTGGGAAGCACATGAGGATTTTGTCATTTACTTCAGTAAGGGTGATGTCCTTATCCAAAGTCTTCAGCTCATTGATGATTGAGCTCAGTCTGTTGTACATGTCTGCAACAGATTCTGCTTCCTCCTTTTTGAAGTTATCAAACTGGGATATGAGATTTGATCTTCTGTCTTTTCTTTCATTAGCAGAGCCAGCCACCATTTGGTTGAGAGAGTCCGAAATGGCCTTGGGTGAAGTGCATTCAGCCACTTTCTGGAAGATGTTATCAGACATTCTTTGGTCCAGAATGTTCATGGCTTTAGCATCAGCAACCTTGGCTTTCTTCTGAGCATCAGTCCACTTAGGTGGTGGAACTGCATGAGTGCTGGAAGTTGTTTTAGATGCAGATGGTTGAGGAGGACAAGACAAGATAGAATTGTAGATGTCCTCATCAATAGAATTCATATAAAGTTTTATTCTTGCCTTCTAGATGGAAAACTTATTTAAGTTGCACACTAGAGGTCTGGTGCTTGCTTAATCTTTGTTCTGTGTCATGCTGTGAATATAATCCGTAATAGAAGTAAAAGATCAGATCTAACAAAGGATATTTTGGTTTAAGGGTTAGCTTGTACAAACAAAGGAACCTGCTCTGATACCAATTGAAAGTGAGGGTTAGATCTGATATACTCTAGGGGGGGTGGGGGTGGGGGGTGAATAGAGTATCTTTAAAACTTTTAATGCTTTTTGCTGATTAATAAAAACTACAGAGTTGGGAAGCTATTTGATACCAGAACTTGGCTTAGAGTAAAAAAGCAGTCCTAAGATAAATTAATCTACCACAGACACATCAGAAATTAAACTATCACATGCACATCAAACCTAATTAGCACAGGCATAGCAAGAACAAAAGAAAAAGATGGCAACCAGACAACACAAGAATTTTATAGTGGTTCCCCAAACTCGGTACATCCACTCTTCTACCACCCTGGTAGGAATCCACTAACAGGTTTTGATCAGGTGACTGCCACCAATGAGCTTTTGATCAGGTACCCAAAAACCAACCCAAGTCTTTTCTTCAGGTGACTTGCAACCAAGGAATAACTTTTGAAGGTAGTTAAAGAACCCTTTGTACAGTAAGGGGATGAGAGAGTGATGATGTCTTTTCTTTCTCAAATACAACTGAGAAGACTTAGTGGATTTTTGATGTTAACAAAGCTCCCCCTGAGTTATAGAGTTGTTCAGGAAGATTGAGCTTTGCATCAGGGTGATTATGTCTTCAATCTTTAGCTTTGACCAGAAGATCTCCAGGAACTTTCTTGACTGATAAAGTTTTGTTATCCTTGAAGAATCCTGGAGTGAAGAATGAAGAAGACTCTTGATTTGAATATGTGTTCTTCTTCTTCTAATTCTGTATCTTGTGTTATTTCTCTGGTCTGGGATGCTTGTTTGTTGCCTCTGTTACTGTATTATTGCTTTCTGTATTGCCTCTTCCAGTCCCGTGTTCTCTTCTGTTTTTTGAGAAGGAGGAAGAAATCCCTTTTATATTTTCTATGAAATTTTCCTTTGAATTTTTGAATTCCGTCCTGCATTGATTACTGACGGCCTTGAGAATGTCTGCATTAATTAATTTCCCCAACTGTCCCATTGAAAAGAGGCAAGTAATAATCCTGATGAATGTCATAATCAATGCTGCTTCTAACAGTAATATTCAGAGAATATTAAGCATTGATTATTCTGTAATTACTGCAATAAAATAAGGACAGAAGGAGCGAAAAATCCAAGTCTGGATCTGCACAGAAATCGTCGAATGACACTCAACAAAGGTCGTAGCCACAAACGAGTGGGTAACACCAGAATAAAAAAGAACGCGTGCACAATGGTTCTTTACCTTAAAACTTCCTATAAAAATAATCGCATACGCTATTAAGAGGATGAACATTGAACCTATAGCTATGAATTAAAAACTAAAACTAGATTAGGATCTAACCTGAAATAACCTGAGTAGACGTCTGCGCTTTCTCAAGAGACACCACGTTCAGCTTCCCCTTTCCCTTGTCCAAATGCTACGATGGTGGAAAAGCCAGAAGTGTAAATAGTTGCAACAGGGGCTGAGCCTACGGGCAGTTTGACTTCAAATGTCCTTTTTGTCCGCATAGAAAGCATCCCCTTTCCATACCCCAACAGTGGGCAGCATCGTACCGCCTTTGTTTGCACGGAGTACAAACCAAATATCCCTTAGGGGCACCTTGAATCAGATGAACCTGTTCCTGCTTCTAAGCTAATATTCTTTTGAAAAATTTATCGAACGGATGGCCCGGTCGGCCACAGAAACTGCATATTTCTTGGCTCCTCTTCCTCAAAGCAGCACCTAATTCCTGTGAACTCTTACTCTCACCAGTCTTCCTCTTATCATTTCTAAATTGTTGTCCTTGGTTATTGGCATTATCGATCGCCTCAACCTTCAAAGCATCCTCTACCACTTCAGCATAACTTGTTGATCCCTATAGACTAGCTAGCTGCTGGATGTCACTCCTAAGACCACCCAGAAAGCGTTTAACTCTGGTGGCTTCAGAAACTTCTAAATCTGGGGCGAACTTGTTCAGCTTACTAAATTCTACCTCATAATCACTCACTGTGAGCTGCCTCTGCTTCAAGTGCAAAACATTGTTCATCAAGCGGTCCTGCTCGACAGATGGTAGAAACTTCTTTAGCAAAAGCTCCTTGAAGGATTCCCATGAACATCCATCATTCATGTTTTCCTTTTCTCTCAGCCACCAACTCTTTGCAAGTTCTTTGATCTGGTATGCAGCGACCATCACTCTCTAGTCCGCTAAAACTCCGAAGTAAGAGAACATCACCTCGATGGCTATAGTCCAGTCATCCAACGCCATGAAGTCTTCCCTACAATCATAGGTAGGGAGTCCTAATCGCTGGAAATACGAGATGAAATTCATCTCTGGTGGCAGCATAACTGGGGAACCAGAGGAGCAGGAGGAACTGGAACACCTTGACCCACAGCCGTGTCCTGAACTCTAAGCGACTGTCCTGCAATGATAATCAACAAGGCTTGGATCTGCGACTAAATCTCCAACATTTGCCTAGACAAAGCTTTATTTCTTTATAGTTGTCCTTCTATCATTGCCTCATTCTGAGCACCAGATGACTCGCCCTCTGACTGGGGAGTCGACCTTGTCTAGGATGTCTCGACATCCTAATAATCACAACAAATGACTCGTCAAAACATAGCTTAATCGCTAGAACCAAACAACCTAGTACAGGCAAAACATACATAAGTACTTGCTCATGCTGCTAACTTGCTCTGAGAACTTTATAAATGATAAAATACTTAAACTTAAGATGACATACCATCATCCTAATTACTCATGTGCATAAACCATTAATGCATGAATTTGTATTCTTTTGACTCAATACCATGTGTATACATATGTCAACAAATAAATCTTTATCTTGGCACGTGTGCTAATGTTACGTTATGCTATGCATGTTGTGCTATGCATTCTATAAAATGCCTTAATGCACGTTATGAGCGGCGTACATATGAAATGTTATGCATCCCATACTATAGGATAAGTTTTAAATATATGTATTTTTATGTTCGTTATTTAAGTCATTTTAGATCCTTTTCATTACTTTTAGTTAAATTTGTTCAATAAAATGTTCCTTTTTTGTATATACATCTTCTAACTTAGCTTCTTTTTATTCTCTGAAATTTTGTAGGAAAGTCGAAAAAATCAAAGTACTTGCCCGTATACTTCTCGGTCGCGCCCGTGAATTGGGCGTGTTACTTTGATTCCACCAGAAATCGGCCGCCTGTAATAGAAAATGATGTCACACCTGTGTCCGATAATTACACGCCCGTGTTCAGTCCGACATACCCCGTGTCACGCCACTCAACAATCGACTATCGACATTCGACGATTTGTAGCACTTGCCCGTGACACGCCCCGACACTCCCGTGGCAATCCCGTCTCGATGCTCAACGCTTCCAACTCGATGTTCGTCGAACTGCCCGTCACGCCCGTGTCAATATTCAACATGCCCATTGTAAGACCCCTCCCCTTACCGAGGATGCTACCCGGTCTTATGCCCACAACAGCCGTCTTACGGTGACACTAATGCACGGGTTAGTCGACACCGCAACACGCCGATTCTGCCGCCTAATAAGATCATATAACCTATTGGACAAAATGAGAAACAGAAGTATACTGGGTAAAAGTAAACCACAACTAGTCCACTGTCACAACACACACAAATATATATATATATATATATATGAAAAGGAAAAACATCAGTCCATGTAAGTACAGAAGTAAAAAGGGCTTATGCCAAGTACATCATATCAAAATCTCTCTCTCTCAACTCTAAACAGCGGAAGATATATATCATCACCAAGTCATCCCACCTGAGGCAACTCTACAGTAGTAGTAGTAGGTGGCGGTATCAGCTCCTCACGTCCTGCCATCTCGTCCTGCCGGTCGTGCTGGTGCTCCATATCCTCGAGCTCCTAAAAATAGTTTGGTGACCGACCATTAGTCAAAGAGACTAAGTCGTTTCCTCCACACCTCTCCCCGCAACTCCTAGGCACTCTGCGTGAGGACAAAGCAGAGGACAACAAGGGATATCATGCATAAACAGATGGCAGTGGCACTATACTAACAAGTATATGAGGAGTAATAGTAGTTCTACTCTAGCAGTTCTATGTAAGAAGTACAAGTGCAGTAAGTAAAGAATAAAACTGAAGTAAGTAAGACAAGTGAAGTAAAACACAGTACGGTAAAGTAAGTAAAGAACTGAAAGTAAGGACAGGAAAGTAAAACTATGCTACCACTACTCTACCATCACAAATCGTACCTTAACTTATAAAAATGCCCATACAAATTTATAATTTACGGTTTCCAGGAAATTTAACTTATCATATAAAAGAGCTCATAATAATTTATATGATAAGGATCTATGAAGCGTATGATCTAATATGAATGAATGTTTATGATGCAATTTATGCAACAGGCAAGTGCAGTAGCGGAGCGGGCATCTCCACTTTTAGGCCGGTATGCACACTACCAAACCTTAGACCCCTCTCATACGCCTCTGTACACGTCCTATTTGCAATCTAGAGTCCATGCGTACGTATTTTGCTGACAAACCGTCAGCCTTGTTGGGTCGGGTGTGCGTTATCGGGGATCGTCGTCCAGACCGCAGTGTAAATCAACCCACTGGCCCCTCAAACCCTCACACCCGCCTGGTTCACCGTACTACCTTCGGTGTGACGATCGGCTAGTACCGCATGACCCGCCACTATATTTATGCACATGCAAGTATTTCATCCAGAGCCTTCAGCTCGCAGGACCAACATGTCATGAATCCATCAAACCCTACACGGGTGAGCCTGCAACATATATCCCTCCAACCCATCTCGTGCGAGAACGCACAACAGTGACTTTATTCAAAATCCCTCAAACCCATCACGGGTGAGAATGAACCAAAATGTCTTAACCTATTAGACTACTCTTGTCTACGGGTTATTATACTTATTGATTTAAGGTTAATCCCAGGACTGCCCAGGGTATACCCGGTTGAAAGATAATAGTTGTTAACCTAAATCACCTAGAGGGGGGTGAATAGGTGAGTTGTGCGTCTTTTGCGGAATAAAGAAATCTCAGAACACAGCACAGATCTATCTACTAAAATATCACAGACGAGACAAGGTTTATAGTGGTTCCCCGATCTTGGATACATCCACTTTCCCTCACCGATCTAGCAATAAACTAGACTCGGCTACTCCACTATCTCAGATTGAAAATCAATCCTACCCGCGGAACAAAGTTCCTACAATCTCAATCCAATCCACTGGATCTACAACTCGGAAGAAACACCTTCCTACAAACTCGAAGTGGAAAACTCCTACACTCGGAGAAAAAAAATCTCCTATAGAAATGAAATATAAGTATTGAAAAAATACAAATAGTGATATTGTCTGGTTCAGATCTGATAATAAAACAGGAACTGGAATCTTCTTCTTGGTGTGCTGCTTTATCAGAAAAATTGAAGAAAGATTCTTGGCAACAGTAGATCTGAAATCCTTGGTTCCACGATTGGACAGATGATGAGTATGTGAAAAACGATCTCGATCTGGAGAGCTTTCTTTAGTTTATTTCCACTGAAAATCGAAGCCCTTGCCGGAGAACAACAGTGGCGGCGGCGGCTTTCATTTCGTGAAGAGAGATAGAGGAAACAACGATTCTTTGGAAAGAGGCGGCTGCAAAACTTAGAATGATTTTCTTCTTGAAAAACTTGTTTTCTTATTAGGGTTTGTCGATTAGACAAGACCTTTTATAGGAGTACTAATAACGGTCAAAATTGGTTTTAATGACGTACATGTGGACCAATCATATCACGGAATTTGAAAATCTGTCAAATCTGTACTTAGAAGAAATTTCAAAGAAAATGAGGTCATATACACGAGTAGGTATAAAACTACTCGAGTAGGTCAAGGACTACTCGAGTAAGCAAAGAAATATTACTCGGGTATATAATTCATGACTACTCGAGTAGGTATAAAACAAATACTCGAGTGCATATAATCAACTACTCGAGAACTTTAGAAGATCTACTCGAGTACACAGAAAAGTTTCTCGGGAAGGAGTTGAGCTACTCGAGTACAAGTTATACTACTCGAGTAGGCAAAATTGAACAACTCGAGTGGTTAGGAGAACTACTCGAGACAAACACTTAGAAATATTCTCCACACGGGAAAAACAGCTACTCGAGTAGTCAGATTGAGCTACTCGAGAGAAGAAAAATCTTCTCGAGTATATGAAAGACTTACTCGAGTATTTCTTAACTACTCGACACAAAGAGGAGAGTTACTCGACACAGTGTCGAGAACTACTCGAGTATATAAAGTACATACTCGAGTAAATGACTTAGAAAAATTTTGAAAAATAGGAATCTTTAACAGGAATAATATACTACTCAAGTATGAACTACTCGAGACAGAATGAGCTACTCGAGTATATGACTTGGACTACTCGAGTGTTTTACTTAGAAAAACTTGGAAACTAAATTTTGAGCAACTCGAGTATATCTCAAACAATTTACTCAAGTAGTTAAAGACCTACTCGGGAGAAATACTTAGAGAAATTTCTGTCAGCAATTTTTCTTCTACTAGTGGGGAATCAGCATCAAGTCTTTTCACAGTCCTATAGCTTGAATATGAAGTGTATCCCAAAAGAGAGGCTACACATGAGTCAACACTTTGGAACACACAATGAGGGATTACACTGTATGGTCCTGTGTTTGGTGACCCATTGTAGACTGATATTGGTCTACACTTCCCATTGGAGTCCTGCAAACACATAACTCAAACAAAGCATCAAATGCAACCTAATTCATCTTAGTTTCAGGGTGACTTCATCAAATCTGGGTTAATGTGGACATAGTTCCCAACAATCTCCCCCTATTTGTTGAAGTCAGAACCCTTTACACGAAGGTGAATAATAGACATAAAAAAGAAGCTAAGTAGAAAATGTGCAAGCAAGCAATAGACTATGAGAAAGGATAATAAGAGCAAAAACTTAGAATTATATAAATAAGAATATCCAACATTATCAATTCTGCAGTCAATCATTCCACACTCTCAAAAATCCTTGAAAGTCAGCCTTGATTCTGTTGTCAGTCCAATTTCTCTTATTGTCTCCTCTGGTAGCAGTAGGGTTTTGGATAATACGTGGGAGGCCTAGGAGGGGTTGCAGGGTTGTTCCTCCCATATTCTCTGTCATAGATTCTTCTCTTGGTCATGGATATTTCATAAAGTTCCCATTCATATGAGCTGTAATGAATATTCCTGCTCTCATGGAATTCCATAACTAATCTGAGAGTTTCCAGAATCAGGGATTTGGAGTTTGGAGACCAAACTTCAGCATGTTCAGTAGCTTTAGTAGGAGCAGTCTTGCTAGCAGAGGGGCCTTCACCATACTTCCTTTTCTTCTTGTAAGTTTTGATCTCTGGAGGAGCTTGAAGGAAGATGTCAGCAGGATCTTCTTCCCAGCATGGAGCATAGGAGTCTGGAGGAGCAACTGTGTCTCCAGGATTGGGAGAGAAGGTAGGTTGCAGAGGAGTAGCTGGAGCAGATGGAGCAGATGCATCTGTAGCTAGAGGATTTAAATGATGAGGAATGATGTTGGGGTCAACAGAAAGGTCTGGCAGAATCTGATTGTGCATCCAGACAGCAGTGTCATAGGTATGAAATTTGACACTCTGTATCTGGGCTAACACATCATCATGAATTGTCTTCACATGAGTTTCCCATACATCTGACTTCTGAGCAACTGATTTTTCTACTTGTTCTTTGAGTTCTTTGATCAATCCCTCCCCCTTTCTGATTTCAACAGATAACTTCTCTATAGTATCTTCTTTGAAAAGACCAACTTCTTCACAGATTTTCTCTTTGTTGGTTTCATTTCTCTTGTCTAGCTCTATCTGATTGTTTGCAAGGGTGACACCTTGTTCCATAACATTTCCAACACTAGTGATAGTGTGGTTTAGGGCTTTGCCACCAAGTTGAAAAAGGTACTTGAGCTTGTCAGTATTATGCTGAATTTCAGCAAAGCCTCTGCTCATCTCAGTCTCGAGAGCAGTTAACTTATCTGTTACAGTCTTTAGAGAAGTATCAAAATAATTTCTTTGTTCTTGCAGCAGGAAAGAGATTTGGGACAGCAAATCTGGAGAGGGAGAGGCAGAAGTAGTAGCAGTTGAAGGAGCAGCAGAAGGGAGGGGAGGAGTTACCCATGGAGCTATTTCTTCAATGATCACAGAGCTGTGAGCTCTGGTGGTAGGATTGATAGCACCCCCTTCTTCTGTAACCTGAGGGAGAGATAAATCTAGTTTTCTGAGAGGAGCTTCTGCTAGCTCTAGAGAGGGCTCATCAGAAATAAGAATTGTGTCTTGCTGGTCTTTGGGGGAAGCAGGAGATTGTGCTGGAGTTGAGTCCTTATGACATTCATAGGATGGAGCTGGAGGAGATAGAGGAGGTATAGGCATCACTTCTTCAGAGAGCTCTGCAATCATAGCATCTATGGCAGCAGGTGTTGAGAGAAGAGATTCTTGAGGTATCTGATCTGAGGGAGTTGTTGGAGTTTGAGGAGTATGAGGTAGGGAAGAAATTGCTGGCTGAGGAGAGGGCTCCCTTACTGAGACAGAAGGAGCAGGCTCCCCCTCACTTGGTGCACCAGAGGAGCTGGCCACATGATGAGGAGAGGGAGATGGAGTCCTGTCTTCAAATGCTGGATCTGCTGGAACTTCTGAAATCTTGGCAGCTTGTGCAGGATTTGTCAACTTGAGCTCCCATCTCTGAATAGAAGAAATGGAGACCTTATTCATGTGGTGAAGAGGGGTCCCTTTGGAGAAGTCGAATACCTGAGGATTTGTTTCATGGAGGAGCAAAGAGATAATTCTGGCGAAGTTTGGGGATTTCAAACTATCCTTGATTTTGTCCAGAATTAGCATCCCAAACTGATATTTCTTGCGGCAGACAATGGCTTGCATAATGTCGAAGAAATATAGTGGAATGTCTCTTATGGAATTGGTCTTGCACAGTAAAATCTTTCCAATAACATCAACCAGAAATTTTCCTTCTACGTTCATGTCTGTCCTTTTGATGTACTGAGCATCAGCCGAAATGCCACAGAATAGGGATGTTCTGTCAGAGTCTTCATCATATAAGTCATCTTCTTCGTATACTAAGGGCAATCAGAGAAGCTGAGACACAGAGGTCTTGTTGAGTTTAATTTTCAAACCTTTCACTTTTGATTTCAGGACATGTCCATGATGCTTGACCCTCAGATTTGAGAAGAATTCGGCTACTTCCGGGAAGAGAATCAGTGGCGACGAGAAACCGCCAAACAATTTCAAGTAATCGACCATACTCTTGCTGCTATCACGCATCGATTAAAGGTGCAATTTACAGCATCACTAGTTCCTCCAGTTAATCCAACACCAACATTGGAGAATCCACAAACTTATCCTCTAGCATATCCGTCAGTCTATCCTCCTATTTATAAACCAACCTATCAGCAAGGGAAGGCCGCGACTCCCTTGCGATCTCAAAATGATGAGTTCATAGCTCGTCAAAATTTCTCCCTGGAAGCTGCCAAGGAAGTCCCACAAGATTTTTGAATTTTCAAGGAAGTCACTCCTACTATTCAGCTCCTACGTTTGCTCCTTCCGCAACAACTTTTCCTTCCTATCCTCCCGCTCCATTTTCAATCACAACTTATGCTCCATTTTTTCCTTTCCCTTAATGTTAGGGGAGCAGGAAGGGCCATCACAGTTTACAGAGAGTGTGTGACAAGAGCCAACTCCAACTAACTTCAGAGAGCCGCGGTTACCAACTTATACTGGTGAATCTGATCCAATGGCACACATACAAGCTTTTGACTCAGCCATCGCTCTTAAGACCCTTATAGATGCTACCAGGTGCAAGCTCCATGCGACATCCTTTGATGGACAAGCGAGGGAGTAGTTCTATGGACTGCGCCCTCAGTCCATCACTTCCTTTGCTAATCTACGAAGATAAATTCTTCTCAGATTCTCTACTTCTACCAAGAGAAAAGGTGGTCCTGATGCCCTGTTTGAGTTCAGGCAGCATGAAAATGAGACTTGAGCTCATTTTGTTGATCATTTTCAAATAGAGATTCTTGACATTGAAAATGTCGATCCAGAAATGTACCAAGTTGCTCTGATAAGGGGTTTAAGAGAATGACCACTAAAATTCGAGGCTAACGTCCAAGTGCCAAGGACGTATCAAGAGATGGTCAATCTTGCCAACCTATACATATGAGGTGAAAAGAGTAATCCCAACTACCTCTCCTTGTTGATAACAGAGAAAGATCCTCCATCTTCACACAGGCAACCTCTAAATTCTACTCCAAAGGATTTTCAACCACGAGTAAGGAGAGGAAGGAATTTCAGACATCATCATCGTCTCTTCCCAAGTCAAGATCACTTCCAAAATCAAACATTAGCATTGCTGACCCCCACTCCATATCTAGTACCAGCTCCACGTGTAACACCCTCATCTGTCAAAAGACATATAGCAGAAGGTCCAGCTGGAAGCCGATGCCATATACCATGGAAAGTCGGAAGGGTTATATAAGAATACCAAAAATCCAACTATAACTACTCGCTCTAACATAGAGCATTCTAGCGTAAGCTTTTAAACAGTTGGAAAGAACCCATAATTGAATAAAAACTATCATGAAAGTCCACTTAGTACCAAAGGAATGAAATAATAAATACACCAAAAAGTACTTGGATTAATGGCTTTACAAGAGTTCACTTAACAAAGTAATGTTTTACATACATCGGCACGCAGGCCGGCCACACATGACAAAAATAAAACAACAATTCGCTTTGGCCTTCGAGGGCCAGCTCAGCAGCATAGACTTCAGCCCGCTATATGGTACTTGGCTCCGCAGCACCTGCAAGCAACATTCCATCTCACGGTGGCAAACAAAGCAACGGTCAGCTAAAGCTGACCAAATTATAACGACACCGCCCCTTACTCGGGACGGCGGTGCTCCTTCCCTGCATTTCATTAGCCCAGCTAAACAATAAAGGGCAAACATACTTTGCCACAGGTGTAGGATCACACGGACAAATACCCCGTGCAATCAGGGCACATTAAAGGTGAATCCGGTCAATTCCGTGGCTTTACCAACATCACCGGGATGGCAACATCATGAGCATTTTAGTATTTCTCACCACAGTCTAAGACTCCCGACTATGCCAACGGCCACTCCATCTTTTGGGTCTCTAGCACCAAACGACATAGCACAGGTCTGATTCCACTTGCCCGTTGCTCACTCCGCATAGTCACTTTAAGACGTACACACAGGCCAAGCTTCTCTCGGATCCCAAAATATTCCAAACACCACATAACCTAGTTATGTACAGGGCTGACTCCCCGACTGACAAGTTAGCAGAACTACGTTTCCGCTCAGTTTTCTGGGTGCACATTGGAGTTAATCCCCAAGGATCCCTGATGCAATCTACCGTGTAGAAACCCGAAAACACAAAACACAGAGTCTTCTCCGGCAAACCATACAATATTCAACATCACCGATCCAGACCAACATGTCCGGGTAGGCTTCACACACAATGCCTATGTTCGTACTTCGATTCCGGACTATATATGCAACAAAAGGGGGACTATTCACATCTACCCCAATGAACAACGCACACTCACAGCACACTCGTGGGAACAGGTTTCCTTATGAGAAAGAAAGAGAGTTTCACATGCTCAAGTAGATAATCATTACCATTGTAGTTCGCTTTTGCGCCACGGGAATCTATCCGGATGGAATGCTTCGCAAGTGAATTTCCTCCGCGGATCCGGTCTCTGTTCTCGATTAGGTGCTCCGATGCTCCCCCTGTGGATGGAATCCTCCTCTACCTTCCTCCTTGCTCTCTCCTCTCTCTAACACCTTAGAAAGAGAAAGCTTAAGAGAAAATGAGGAATTAATCCTCAATTCCCGGCCTTAACAAAGCAATAACACACTTGGGTCGTCAGATCTTATTTAAAGAAAACGAACGACTCAGATCCGCCCAAAATTCCTCAATCCTGGGATGAAAACGACAATGCACACGGTTATGTCCAGGCTGTGTGCCCCGATCTAGGCACGATCATCGAGCACAGAAAAGGACACGGGTCAAGACACGCCCATGTCTCAATGTGACACGCCTGTGTCGTATCCTGACATGACCATGACCTAGGGTCGTGTCACAGATAACCGCCATGCCAACCGTCACGTCCCTTGGGAATACGGGTGGTGACAGGATTATGTACACGACCGTGTCATGCTTGACACGCCCTTGTCGCTGCCGTATTTCCTGCCATGTCTGTACAACCCCGTATTCGCGAAGAGTGGGCCCCAACAAGGCAGGCACGTTTTTAAGCTTTTTGGAGATTTTGCACTCTCGGTGACCAATTTTGGCTTTGGCTTGGAAACATACTAGTAGGGGAGGAAAAATCAACATCTTCCCCCAGGCCGTTTAGAGGGGCGGGTGCGGCAAGATGGCCGGCACCTGCTTGGTGTGATAGGTGCGAGGCAGGATGGCGGGACTGGCTGGAGACCAGGATCCCGCCCCGACACCCTGGCCTTTGGTAGGGGCGAGACCGGGAAGCTAGCCCTCTCGCCCCAGGAGGCGAGCTCGCGGGGCGAGACCGGTCAGCCAGACCTATCGCCCCAGGCGGCGAGCTCGCGGTGCGAGACTAGGCAGCCAGCCCTCTCGCCCCAGGCGGCAAGGTCGCGTGGCGAGACCGGGCGGGCAGCCCTCTCGCCCCAGGCGGCGAGCTCGCGGGGCGAGACCGACGGCCAGCCCTCTCGCCCCAGGCGGCGAGCTCGCGGGGCGAGACCGGGCGGGCAGCCCTCTCTCCCTAGGCGGCGAGCTCGTGGGGCGAGACCGGCGGCCAGCAATCTCGCCCCAGGCGGCAAGCTCGCGGGGCGAGACCGGGTGGCCAGCCTTCTCGCCCCAGGAGGCTATTCTGGGGAGGGTTCTCCCTCTGCCCCCTAGACCCTTGTGGACCCTGTGGTTTTACCATCTTGCCCTATGGGGGGGATTACCTCTTTACCCCCCGGCGTGGCTGTTTTCTATTGGCATGTGGCATATTGGCCGTAAGGGTATATTGGTCATTTTGGTTCATGGGTTTTTCAAAACTATAAATAGACCCCCTTGGGTGCCTTTGGAGAGGGACTTTTCTAGCTTCCTCCTCCCTTAGCTTTTTCTTGGTAGAGTAGAGAGAGCTCTCCAAGGTGCCCAGCCTAGCCATTTGGTAAGGGAGGGGAAAAGCTCAGGTAGCCTTTCGGGTGTGTGGTGAGACCTCCGCGCTAGAGCCGAGGGTCTATTCCTAGTTTCCCAAGTCTTTGGTCCGTGACGTTCCCCCGAGTTTAGTAGGTGTGAGGTCACCCCTCTTTTGGGACCCCGAACTCCACATAGACCAAGTTTTTGGTTTCAACATTTTGGTGCGGTGAGCGTGGAGAGTAACCAGCACAGAAGATCTCGGGAGAGTGTCATGACTGGAGGTCAGGGAGGTAGTGATGATCTCGGCGAGCTCCGCAGCCCAGGACCCTTTGTGGGGAGACAAGAGTTCATGGCCTCCATCCAAGGCATCATGGAGATGCTGCGAAGCATTGCTCCTCAGGGTGGCAACTCCACCCCAACCCCCAGGAGCTAGCCCACCTCCCTCACGATGATTCGACTCCCAAGGGTCTAGGCGAGATCACCCGAGTGGGGGGAGAAGGAAGTGCACCAGGAAGAAGGCCAGAAAAGGAGAGGATGGGAGTTGGGGTCGAGCGAGACCTCACCGGCCGGGAGCTATTCTCCAGCCCGGCGAGTGCCAACCTCCCAGGCGAGCAGGTCGCACGAGTGGACCAGGCGAGACCACCCCTCAGGGGGTCACCCTTCAGCAAGCTAATCATCTCAGCTCCCATTCCAGAGGGGTTCAGAGAGCCAGACATGGCTTACTATACAGGGTAGGATGACCCCGTCCAGCATCTGCACTGGTTTGAGGATGCCGTCTCCATCAGGCCGATGACGGATGCCTTCAAGTGTCGCCTCTTTGCGATCACGTTGAAGGAGAAGGCAAGGGACTGGTTCTATCAACTCCCTCCGAGGTCGATTTATGGGTTCGAGGACTTGAGCCGCAACTTCCATCTTCGCTTCTCCACCTCGGAGAAGAGGAAGAGGAGTCCTTAGTCCATCTTCCTGATAAGGCAGGGGGGCGAGGAGTCTCTGGCTCACTACATTGATAGGTTCTAGGAAGAGATCCTGGATATCCAGGAGATGCCAAGCTATGCGATCCAGATGGCCTTCACCGTTGGGCTGAAGGAGGGCTTCTTCAAGATGAGCCTGACCCGGAAGGCCCCCCTTTCCTTCGAGTAGCTGATGGAAAGGGCAGCAGAGGAGATTGCCATGGAGGCAGCCAACCCGACACTTGTCAAGAAGTTGGCAAAGTTGACGGAGGTAGAGTCAAAGGAGTAGGGTGGCTCAAGGCATTAGGAAGGAAGAAGGAGAGAGGAGCAGAGAGCTCAGGGTTTCCAAGGACAGGAGGCTCTAGAACCAGGCTGGAGGCAGCAGGGAGGACCTGCCCAAGGTCTAGGAAGAGCTCTCATCCAAGGAGGGGGGTACTTTCGTGGGGGCCAAGGGAGGTATAACTTCCAGAGGCAAGCCCCAAGGCAGCACTTGCCCCCGCCATAGCAAGCTTTGGCGATAGGAGGAGGAAGAGGTAACAGGAGAGAATGCCCAGCCCGCCGAAAGAGGGGAGAAAGAGCATTGCTGTACTGTGACTTCCACCAGGTGGAGGGGCACGCCACGGCTACCTGCCCCGAGTTCTTGGATGTGAGGGGGAGAGAGGCCCTGCCCACCCGCAGCCGCCGGTGCGGGTAGAAGTGGTTCAACCCGGAGAAGGGGGTGATGATATATGCGAGGACCGGGTCGACGTGGGAACCCGAGGCGGTATAGGAGTGATCCACGATGGAGTGGGGGTTGAGGCCACTTGGTAGGAAAGCCTCCATGTCATGTACCGAAGGAGCATCGCCTCAACCTCCCAGACCCCTCCCCTAGAGGAAAAGATCACCTTCTCGGTGAAGGACCTAACGGATCATGAGGATCCGTTCTGCGATGCACTGGTCATCCAGACGGCCATCGAAGGCTACACCGTCTCTCGGATCCTAGTTGACAACAGAAGCTTCGTTAACGTCATTTTCAAGAAGGCGTTTAACGTCGTTAAGCTTCGTTAGCTGGCCTCGGATGGACCCCTGTTCGGATTCTCAGGGGAGAAGAAGGAGGTCGAGGGTGGAGTGGGGCTCCAAGTAAAATTGTGAGGAGTCTCGAGGAACTGCCGGTTCGTCATTGTTGACGCTCCAAGCAGCTACAATGCCATCTTCGGAAGACCCCTCATCAGCTCCTTCTGTTGCGTGCCGTCTTCGTTCCACCAGTGCCTCATGTTCAACTCAGGGGGAATCCAGGCCAGAGTCAAGGGAGACTCCAGGATGGCAAGGCAGTGCTACGTCACGGCCGTCAACACCATCTCTTGGTTGGCCAAGGCAGAGGAGATGGAGAAGGTCATGGAGAGCCTGAGCAGGATGGAAGTGTCCGGCGAGGAGGAAGCGGATGACGACCACCGGGCCCAAACCCCCTGAGGAAGCCTCGCCCCGGCAGAGTCCTGTATGTATCTTATCTTGTAATGAGTCCAACCCCCGACCAACTGAGTCGTGGGGATCATGTAACCCATCTATTTTCCTTGTTTCAGGATGTAGGATTTGGTAAGGTTTGATTGTGTAGCCCAAGTCCTTTGCTCCGATGATGATTCCGTGGCCAGGCTCCCACTAGCTGGCAGGGCAGGTTGATCTCTCGTGGTAGCCCAAGTCCTTTGCTCTGATGATGATTCCGCGGCCAGCCTCCCACTAGCTGGCAGGGTAGGTTGATCTCTCGTGGTAGCCCAAGTCCTTTGCTCCGATGATGATTCCGCGGCCAGACACCCACTAGCTGGCAGGGCAGCTTGATCTCTCGTGGTAGCCCAAGACCTTTGCTCCGACGATGATCCCGCGGCCAGGCTCCCACTAGCTGGTAGGGCAGGTTGATCTCTCGTGGTAGCCCAAGTCCTTTGCTCCGATGATGATTCCGCGGCCAGGCTCCCACTAGCTGGCAGGGCAGGTTGATCGCTCGTGGTAGCCCAAGTCCTTTGCTCCGATGATGATTCCACAGCCAGGCTCCCACTAGCTGGCAGGGCAGGTTGATCTCTCGTGGTAGCCCAGGTCCTTTGCTCCGATGATAATTCTGCCGTCAGGCTATAACTAGTTGATAGGGCTGGTTGATCTCTCGTGGAAGCCAAGTCCTTCACCCGGAGTGGGTCTCGCCACCCAGGCTCCCATAGCTGGCATGGCAGGTTGACACCTCCGGGAGGTGAAGTGTTTTCTACCCGGAGAGGGTCTCGCCACCAAGGCTCCCATAGCTGGCATGGCAGGTTGACCCCTCCGGGAGGTGAAGTGTTTTTTACCCGGAGGGGGTCTCGCCACCCATGCTCCCATAGCTGGCATGGCAGGTTGACCCCTCCGGGAGGTGAAGTGTTTTTTACCCGGAGGGGGTCTCGCCACCCAGGCTCCCATAGCTGGCATGACAGGTTGACCGCTCCGGGAAGTGAAGTGGGTTTTACCCGGAGGGGGTCTCGCCACCCAGGCTTCCATAGCTGGCATGACAGGTTGACCCCTCCGGGAGGTGAAGTGTTTTTTACCCGGAGGGGGTCTCGCCACCCAGGCTCCCATAGTTGGCATGGCAGGTTGACCCCTCCGGGAGGTGAAGTGTTTTTTACCCGGAGGGGGTCTCGCCACCCAGGCTCCCATAGTTGGCATGGCAGGTTGACCCCTCCGGGAGGTGAAGTGTTTTTACCCGGAGGGGGTCTCACCACCCAGGCTCCCATAGCTAGCATGGCAGGTTGATAACTCTAATTTTATCCATATATTTATATTTATTTTATTTAATAATTAATTAATTTATAAGTATATTTTATAATTTTATTATTTAATTTTTCTAATTTCTTATTTCAGGGCAATTTGGGCTGCAAATCTCAATTTGGAGTCTATAGGGTTGATCAGGAAACAAAACTGGACAAAAGCAAGAAAATTTCAAAAACACACGACAAAGTCACGGGCGTGACCGACAAGGTCATGGGCGTGACATCCTGGCGAGAACCCGGCGCGTGGAAGGAGCTATCTGCCACGTCAATTAAAAGTACACACCCTAAGGTCACGGGCGTGACTATCATCACACGGGCGTGTACGCCAGGCGTGACATCCAGTGCTTTGCCCTGTCTTCCAGTCAACGGCAGTTTCTATTTGCAACAGGTCACGGGCGTGACACATTTGGCACGGGCGGGACGAACGCCGTGATAGCCCGGCGTGCCGACTTAATGCTGTAGTTTCAGGCACTCAGAGTTTTCTCAAGACACACCCACGGTCAAGGGCGTGACCATGGGCGTGACCCTTCCAACAACGGCCGGAGTTATTCCCGCCGTTTCTGCTTCCCGCCGTTTTTCTACAACCGTCAAGACACGCCCACGGTCACGGGTGTGACCTTCGGCGAGACCCGCCAATTAACGACTTTTGGCAGTTTCGCGCCAACGTTCAGAAGGCTTGAAGACGACAGTTCCGAGACCGACACGCCCTAGGTCACGGGCCTGACCTAGGGGCGTGACCACCCAGCAACTTTTTCTATAAATTCCAGACAGCTTCAGATGCTCAGGAGGAGATTTTTGGGAGCTTAATTCTATTTTCTTTACTGTTTTTCCTGCATTTTCAATTCATAGTGTAGTCTTTATTTCCAAGTAATTTTATAATCATGTCTCTCCTCAATCTTTCTTGTAATTCTCCCATCATGATGAGTAGCTAATTTTCAATTAGCACTTGATCATGATGAACTTTGGAATGGAATAAAATTATTATTTTTGTCTCAAATTAGCAAGCATTCTATTTTATATGCTTTGATTTATCTTTGATTTAAATTTTTTTTCGAATTCATAAGTTGCAAATTATGTTTATTCGAGCTTAGATTCGTATCCTAGATTTACCGAGAGGTTGTGGATACGTGTATATCACTCAAGGATAAAGAGAATTTTTTGCACCCCTCGAGAGAGGAACGCAAAATTCTCCCGCCTTGGAGTCAACTCCATTAGTGAGGTTCACCGCCTAAAGCAAGCTTAGGTCTTTCGACTGGGAGAGAGGTCTTAATCGATCTACCTAAGGTTAGTCGAGTGCGTATTCTCGAGAGAGGCGCTTTGTAGCTTTGGAACCTCCGCGGTCGAAGTTAATGATTTAGGTGCTTGTGCTCTTTAATTTCATGGATTTTATTCTAGCCCAAAGGGATTCCAGATCAAGTGCTAGCATTTTATTCATCGAATTTCTCCTTTTAGTTTAACGTTTGTTTTCGTTTTCACAAAACCAATTTTCCAATCGATAAAATAATAGCTCTTTCTTGTGAGTACAAATACTCAACGGTCCCCGAGTTTAAATACGATATTTCCTATACTAAATTTCGATAGGTGCACTTGCCTAGTTGAGAGTTTAGTTTGGATATTTTTCAAAACTTATAAAATCTTCATCAAGTTTTTGGCGCCGTTGCCGGGGACCTTTTTCTGTGTTGATATTTTGAAAGCAAGGATCTATCAGTTTTATCATTTTCTTTTTTTTTGTTTTAAAAAAAATCAAAAAACAAATTTTCTATTTTTGTCTTTTTTTGGTGTATGACCCGAGGGAATCCGTCACCTCTTTTTGATTTGGATCCGGAAATCGAGCGAACCTTTCGGCACCGCTTATGATTTCGAGTTCCGAATTTTCAAGATACGAAATCCTTAGGAGACACTCCTAATCCTTCATTAATACTCTCTCTGTCACCGCCTTCTTCTTCTCCTTCTTCATTTAGTTCTTCTTCCCATTCTCCTAGATCTCCTTCTTCTGCTTCTTCCAATATGGGTGAGCCAAATGCGGTTGAACAACTGACTATGTCCTATTATGCCCGTCCAAACTTGGACGAGACTCAATCTAGTATTTTTCGCCCCGCTATTGCCTCCAATAATTTTGAGTTGAAGCCAAGCATCATCCAAATGGTACAACAATATGTACAATTTGACGGGCTTCAAGATGAAGATCCAAACGCGCATATTTCAAATTTCTTGGAAATATGCGATACTTTTAAAATTAATGGTGTATTCGATAATGCCATCCGGCTAAGGTTATTTCCATTTATATTGCGCACTAAAGCCAAGCAGTGGTTGGGTTCTCTACCAAGAGGATCCATCACAACTTGGGCTCAAATGACGGAAAGATTTCTTACGAAATACTTTCCGCCGGCTAAAACGGCTAAATTGCGCAATGATATCACTTATTTCTCCCAACTTGATTCGGAAACGTTATATGATACTTGGGAGCGTTTCAAGGAATTGCTTCGTCGATGTCCTCATCATGCAATTCCGGATTGGTTACAAATCCAAACCTTCTATAACGTCCTAAATTTTCAAACTAGGCAACATATCGATGTCGCCGCCGGTGGAACGCTTAATAACAAAACACCGGCGGCCGCCCAAGAGCTTATAGAAGGTATGGCTTTGAATACCTATCAATGGAGTACACCTCGGTCTAAACTACCTAAACCGGCCGGGATGTATGAAATCGATACGGTTTCAAGTTTGTCTCTCCAGGTTGAGCAACTGCAAAAACAGATGAACGAGATGTCTGCTTCCTCGTCCAAATCTACCTGTGAGCCCCAATATTGGGAGCCTTCTACTATTGCCGAGCATGTGGATTACATGGGTAATCCGAATCGTCCACCTTATAATCCGGGTAACAATTTTGGCAATACCTATCACCCGGGTATAAGGAATCACCCCAACTTCTCTTGGAGTAATCTGGGGAACGTGGCTCGCCCGCCAAACATAATCTCACCTAGTTATTTTTCGCCACAAGCTCCCAAAGCTCACAATCTCGAGGAATTGTTCACTAAATATACGACTACAAATGATGCCAACATCCGGAATCTCACCGGATCTCTTCAAAGTTTGGAGACACAAATTGGGAAAATCGCTAAAATGCTCTCCGATCGTCAACAAGGAGCATTACTGGGCAATACAGAGCCCAACCCAAAGGAGCACGCCAGAGCCATCACCCTACGGAGCGGGAAGGAGGTAACCACTTCTCCAAATCCGGTTGATACTTCTCCAATTCCGGTTGATACAGAGGTAATAATTTCTTCATCTTCTCCTCCGCCTAAGCCTTCTATTTTTAATAAACCAAAAGCTTATCAACCACCTCTTCCCTATCCTTCTAGAATGCAAAAAGACCGGGTGGATGAACATCACGGTAAATTTTTGGACATGTTTAAACAAATCCAAATAAATCTACCGTTTTGTGAAATAATAGCGCAAATGCCGAAATACGCCAAGTAGCTCAAGGATCTTTTATCCAATAAAAAGAAACTTGAGGATATCTCCACGGTTCAATTGAATGCGGAGTGTTCGGCAGTTTTACTTAATAAATTATCTAAGAAATTACCCGATCCGGGTAGTTTCTCTATTCCCTGTTTGTTTGGTGATTTATTAGTAAAACGTGCGTTAGCCGATCTAGGCGCCTCAATCAATTTAATTCCTTATTCTTTAGTTAAGAAGTTGGGATTAGGAGAACCTAAACCCACCAGAATGTGCATTCAATTAGCGGATCGATCTGTCAAGCTCCCTATGGGGATCATAGAGGATGTGCTTGTCAAAGTTGACAAATTTATATTTCCGATAGATTTCGTCATCTTTAACATTGAAGAGGACACCGAGGTCCCACTCATTCTCGGTCACCCTTTTCTTGCCACCTCGCGCGCAATTGTAGACGTTAGTAATGGGAAACTTCTCCTTAGAGTCGGAGATGAAGAAGTTACCTTTACTATTGATACGTCTATGAAAAACTTGCTCTCAAATGACGACTCATGTTATTATTTGGAGGCTTCTCCTGAAGAAGACTCTTTTCTTTTTTCTGAAAAATCTTTATCTTCTATTGATCATGATGCCGATTTAGAACATTTAGATTTAATTGCTCATGAAAATAGTGATAATCTCTCGATCACTCACGCACCTATTTTTGAAGTTTTAGAAATTGGTAGTGATCGTTTGAAAACTTCTTATGAGGAACCTCCTGCGTTAGAACTAAAACAATTGCCTGATCATTTAGAGTATTTATTTTTAGCGGAGGATTCAAAATTTCCGGTTATTGTGTCGGCCTACTTGACCGATGAAGAAAAAAATTAAATTATCTCATACTTTAAAACTTCATCGCCGCGCAATTGCGTGGAAGATCACGGATTTGAGAGGGATTATTCCCTCCTTTTGCACCCATAAAATTCTTTTAGAAGAACACGCTCACAAAACCATTCAACCTCAACGTCGGCTAAATCCTAACATGAAGGAGGTAGTCAAGGCCGAGGTAATAAAATTATTAGATGCGGGTATCATATATCCAATCTCGGATAGCTCTTGGGTGAGCCCGGTCCAAGTGGTGCCCAAGAAAGGAGGGTTAACGGTAGTGCCTAATGATAAAAACGTGTTAGTTCCTACTCGAACCGTTACCGGATGACGGGTGTGCATCGATTACCGTAAATTAAATGATGCAACCCGTAAGGATCATTTTCCTTTGCCGTTTATTGACCAAATACTTGAACGGCTATCCGGGCATTCATTTTATTGTTTTATTGATGGTCTCTCGGGATATTTTCAAATCCCAATCGCGCCCGAGGACCAAGAGAAAACAACCTTCACTTGTCCATTTGGCACCTTCGCTTATCGAAGGATGCATTTTGGTTTGTGTAACGCGCCGGCAACCTTCCAAAGGTGTATGCTAGCGATCTTTGACGAATTAGTGGAGGATATCATGGAGGTTTTCATGGACGATTTCTCCGTTTTTGGAGATTCGTTTGATTTATGTTTGTCAAACCTTTCCCGTGTACTCCAAAGATGTGAGGACACGAACCTAGTTTTGAACTGGGAGAAGTGCCATTTTATGGTACGGGAGGGTTTGGTCTTAGGCATAAAATTTCTAGTAAGGGCATAGAGGTAGATAAAGCAAAAATTGAAACTATATAAAAACTACCTCCCCCTTCAAATGTTAAGGTCGTTCATAGTTTTTTGGGGCATGTCGGTTTCTATCGCCAGTTTATTAAAGATTTTTCTAAAATAACTAAGCGCCTAACTCACTTGTTAGAAAAAGACGCGCCGTTCATTTTTGACGAAAATTGTTTGCGTTCTTTTTCTCTTATTAAAGAAAAATTGATTAACGCTCCTGTCATGATCGCTCCCAATTGGGAGCTTCCTTTTGAGATAATGTGCGACGCTAGTAGTTTTGCCGTCGGTGCGGTATTAGGACAACACATAAATAAAAACTTTCATTCTATTTATTATGCAAGCAAAACATTAACCGCCGCACAGGAAAATTACACGACCACCGAAAAAGAATTATTAGCCGTAATTTTCGCATTTGATAAATTCCGCTCATATCTCACCTTGTCAAAAATTATTGTTTTTACTGATCATTCGGCTTTGAGATATTTACTAGCAAAAATAGATGCAAAGCCACGATTGATTAAGTGGATCTTACTACTCCAAGAATTTGATTTGGAGATTCGCGACAAGAGAGGAGCGGAGAACTTGGCGACTGATCATCTTTCGCGGTTGGAGAACCCCAATTCGGGGGAGCTCATGGAGGAGGACATTGACGACACTTTCCCCGAGGACCGCCTTCTCGCCATTCATAAGGTAATTACCCTCCCCACTCCTTGGTTCGCCGATTTCGCAAATTATCTTGTTGCGAGATTCCTCCCGAATGGTTTTTCTTATCAAGAAAAGAAGAAATTTTTTTCTGATTTGAAAAATTATTTTTGGGAGGATCCGTTCCTTTTTCGTGTTTGTGCGGACCAAGTAGTGCAAGGGTTTGTTTCTCATGAGGAAGGCGCACAAATTCTAAAGCATTGTCATGAGGGACCCGCCGGTGGGCACTATAAAGCTAATCGGACGGCTCGGAAGGTACTTGAAGCGGGCTTCTATTGGCCAAGCATCTTCAAGGATGCTCACGCCTATGTAAGTCATTGTGAACAATGCCAAAGCTCAGGTAATATTTCCTGCCGTGATGAAATGCCATTAAATATATTTTTAGAAATAGAAATTTTTGATTTATGGGGGATCGACTTTGTTGGACCGCTACCAACATCCTATGGAAATAAATATATTTTGGTAGCGGTCGACTATGTGTCACGGTCGGCGGAAGCACAAGCCTTCCCCACTAATGACGCCCGAGTCGTGACCCAATTTCTCAAAAAACTATTTTCACGGTTTGGAGCACCGCGGGCAATAGTTAGTGAAAGGGGTACCCACTTTTGTAACGCACAATTCGCTAAGGTTTTGTCTAAATACGGCGTTACACATAGGTTAGCCACCACCTATCACCCTCAAACAAGTGGCCCGGTAGAAATAGTTAACCGTGAAATCAAACGAATTTTAGAGAAAACGGTTTCTACTAGTAGGAAGGATTGGTCGGTCAAGCTTGATGATGCTCTTTGGGCTTATCGGATCGCATACAAGACCGCTATCGGTTGTACGCCGTACCGATTGGTCTATGAGAAAGCATGTCACTTACCGGTTGAGCTTGAGCACCGCGCCTTTTGGGCGCTTAAATTTTTAAATCTAGATGAAAATTTGTCCTCCGAGCTTCGGAAATTCCAAATTAACGAGCTCGATGAGTGGCGCTCCTTCGCCTATGGAAGTAATAAACTTTATAAGGAGCGCACAAAATTTTATCATGATAGAAAAATTAAGCACCCTAAAGATTTCAAACCGAGAGACCAAGTTCTCCTCTATAATTCGCGCCTCCGATTTTTTCCGTGCAAACTCAAGTCCCGATGGTCCGGCCCTTTTATTGTAAAAGAGGTGTGACCCTATGGGACAGTGCTTATCTCGCTCCTGAAACAAGACGAATTTAAAGTGAATGGGCACCGGTTGAAGATATTCCTCGCCGGCGATACTACTAATGAGTACCGGGAGGAAATTAACCTCCCGAACCCATAAACGAGTGCCCCGCTTTGGTCGAGCTCAACGACAATAAACAAAGCGCTTGTGGGAGGCATCCCATGCTTATCTTTTCTTTCTATTTTTAATTTTATTTAAATTTTTGCAGGTTTGAAGGACATTTTTTTTTCGGCGTGACGATCGACGGAGTTGAGCGTCAAGTCTACGCGTTTATTCAAGTCGGTAACTTTTGTTTTATTATCTTTTAGTTGAATCTTAAAAAAATATATAAATAAATAAAAAAAATATAAAAATCAAAAGAAAACAAAAAAAAAATAAATAAAAATTTTTCTGCTCGTACACCCCTCTGTCACGGGCGTGACCTATGGGTCACGGGCGTGACAGAGACGTGTTTAGTTCGTCGAGCGAAACCCGAGAGTGGTTTCATCGAGCGCAGTGTTCCGTTCGTCTTTCGGTACTATCACTGGCGTGAGCATCATTGGTAAGGGCGTGTCTAGCCCGAAGTTTTGTTCGACGAAGTGAAGCTGGAAAACTTCACTTCCTGCCCAGTCATGGCCGTGACAGTTAGTGTCACTCCCGTGGCGCTGGCAAGTCACGGTCGTGACTCGCCCGGAAAAAAAAAAACCAAAAAATAATTTTTTATTCTCGTTTTCAAATACACGCCCTAGGGTCACGGGCGTGACGCTGGGCCGTGTTATCGAATCTGAGGCGTCACCCCGGGTCAATGCCTCGGATTCCTCTACCTTTATTTTTTAATGAGACACGCCCCAGGTCACGGGCGTGACCTGGGGCGTGGCCTTGGAATCCAATGCCAGCGCATTGGATTCCTGCATCAGACACGCCTTACACGCCTAGAGTCACGGGGGTGACTCTGGGGTGTGACCAGCGAATCCGAGGCTGGCAGCCTCGGATTCCTTTTCTTTTTGTCCCGTGCTTGTCACGCCCCCTGTCACAGGCGTGACCAGGGGGCGTGACCAACCCGAAAACCCTATAAATAGGGATTTTTCCCCTCTTCTTCCTCCACACCATCCAACCCTTCTCTTCTCCCTTTGCTAACCTGAATCCTTCCTTTTTCTCCCTTCTTTCAAAATGCCTTGCCACCACCCTCGCTCGACCGCTTCCTCCTCCGAGCACCCCGCGGATCCCGCCGCAGCGGAAGCCATGCTCCTATTTCAAAACCAAACCCAGCAGGAGTGCAGCGAGCGCCTACGCGCCAAACCCCATGGCGTGTTCCGCATTTTAGATTGGGCGATCCTCGCCACATTTGCAGCGGCGGATTTGGTACGGGGATTTCTATCCACCCCTGGATGGAGTTCCCTCTTCTCTATTTCTGAGCATGCCTTCCTTGAACTCACCGTTGAGTTCTTGGCTTCATTCGAGTTCCGTTGGGCGGCCAATGACAACTTCATTGTCTTTCGCATAGGTGGGATGGTGCATCAGCTCACCATCCGCCAGCTCAATGTCGTCATGGGCTTCTGCTCGGAGGCTTTTGCCCAATCTCCCGCCTATCTCGATTTAATTACTGATTTCCCGACCGATGTCAACCTTCTCGCCTTTTGGGCGGAAATCAGTAGTGACACCGCCCCCTATACCCCAAAGAAATCCAAAGGCAGCCAACTCATTTCTCCCGCCTTACGTATTATCCACAACCTCCTTACCTTCACTATTTCTGGTCGCGGCGATCGCCACAGGGTGGTGACTCGGGCAGACTTACTATATTTATATAGTATGTTTTACCGGGTCCCCCTCAAGCTTGGTTATCTACTCGCAATTTTCTTTCGGCACTAGGCCGAAAATGCGAGGTTGGGAGCAGTGCACGACGGGAACTTCATCACTTTCCTCGTGAAGCAGCTCGGCCTTTGGGATGCTCTTCCATGCCTCATCTGCATCCAGACATCGTAGGTCATCCAGTTCCAGACCCTTCAGGACCTCGGCTTAGCGCGGCTACGTGATGGAGAGTTTGAGGCTATTCCCCCCGCAGTCGGTGGTGGAGATCTTGACCTTGATTACGGTGCCGGTCCTAGTGGCACTATTCACTCTCCCCAGATTCCTCCACCACCGCAGGACCCTTCTTCCGAGCCCGGCCCTCAGAGCTATTGGGATCGTCAGTTTGCGTCTCTTCACACACGCTTAGATACGATGCAGACCGATTTTGACGCTCGATTTGTGAGTTTTGACAGTCGATTTACCACGCTAGCGGCAAATCAATCCTCCTCCATGGCACGTATTGAGCGTGAGTTTTCAGACCTCCGGACGCACTATCAGGAGCCGAGGCAGCATAACGATGAGGATTAGCCTACTTTCTTTGGGATTGTAGTCCGCCCCATTGTATCTTTTTTTTTATCATTTTTATTCTCCTTTGTCATGTATCTTTTCTTTTTCTTAAAATAAAAAAATCTGTTTTGCTTCAGCTTTATCTTCCAGGTACATTTTGGTGCTGCATGACCCGCTTCAGGGAAGTCTCCTATCTTTTCTCTTTATTTATTTATTTATTTTTCATTGGGGATAATGTCTTGTTTAAGTATGGGGGGATATTTCTCAAGCAAAATATACAAAAAAAAAATCATACAAACCCTATACCCTAAACCCTAAGACAGGGCAAAGCACTGGATGTCACTCCTGGCGTACACGCCCGTGTGATGATAGTCACGCCCGTGACCTTAGGGCGTGTACTTTTAATTGACGTGGCAGATAGCTCCTTCCACACGCCGGGTTCTCGCCAGGATGTCACGCCCGTGAACTTGTCGGTCACGCCCGTGACTTTGTCGTGTGTCTTTGAAATTTTCTTGCTTTTGTCCAGTTTTGTTTCCTAATCAACCCTATAGACTCCAAATTGAGATTTGCAGCCCAAATTACCCTGAAATAAGAAATTAGAAAAATTAAATAATAAAATTATAAAATATACTTATAAATTAATTATTATTAAATAAAATAAATATAAATATATGGATAAAATTAGAGTTATCAAATACCCACATACTTACTCGTTTGCTCGTCCCGAGCAAACAACTTTTCATGGAGTGTAGAAAAAATCTTAACGCTAAAAACGAAAATTGAATATAAGAAGTAGAATGCGAAGTCTTATGCCTATGCTTGTAGTTATTATTGTAGAAGAACCTACTTAGCATACAAATTAGTTTTTTTAATTTTCTAAAATGTGTTTCAACTTATTATTTTTACTTCAAAGATGGAAACACGATAAATCTTCGAATCACGTTTAGGGAGAAAGTAGCGTGTTTGCTAAGATAACATTGCATAAATCGAAGATCGGGATACCCTCCAAAGAAATCCATCAATGTCGATGGCCACAAGCTTGCCCTTTCACACTCTCTCCATGACACTAGGTTAACTTATAAGCACAAATCAGTAGGACTTAAGTAGGTTGGAATGTAGGCTTAGGTTTTTGGTTTGGAAAAACAAAGATAAATGTGATGGGTAGACACATCAAAACCTAAAGAGAGCTTGCACAAAAGAAATAAATTGAAAAACTCCGCCAATTCCTTTGTTTTTTTTTCAATATGTTGAATATTTTTTCAACTTCCTCTTTTTATTGTTTTTTTTTTCTTTCTTCTTTTTTTTCTTTTTTGTTTGTTTTTTTTAGAGGAGAAGTGAAAAATATAACAACTCTTGTATATTTTTTCAAAAGCCACCAAAATAAAATGGCTCCTAATCACACATAAACTGGTTTTATCTATAATTTCAAGCTCGATTTTAGGTGTGTAATTAGGATGCTTTTTAGACTTTGGTAAAGTGTTGGTGGAGCTATAACAAAAGGAAGGATATAGGCTCAAATTGGCTTAGCATGGGTAAAACGTTAGGTAAGGGTGCAAACGCTCAAACTAGCCAAAAGAAATGCCTAAATCCTTTTCATGCTAATGAGTTTAACCTATGCAAAGTCTTGAGAATAGCTAGAGGGCAAGTTCTAGACATCGAGAAAGAATACCTCTTTCTTGATCCGCGAAATATCTCACTAGTAAACTTCTACACACTCCCCTAAAATATTTTTAGATTTTACCGGTTTCCAAGTAGAAGTAAAATAAACTATTTCTACGCATTCAAAAAAAAGAAAAATCTAATTGTATGCTGAATATTTAATTCTACTCAAATTCTACTAATATGTGCACTTAACTAGAAACACAGCATGACCAACAGTTCTACTACAAAATTCAAAATTCAATTAAAGCATCAAAAATTTTCTAAACTTATGTAAAAGTTGAATACCTAAAATTTTGCATGTGAGTAAATAAAGAAATAAAGATCTCCTTAATTTTTTGTGAATTTGATATTTGAAAATCGCATTTTTTTTGTTTTTTTTTTAAATTTTTTTTTTGTAGTAAGTAAAAACAAAATTGCACAAAAGAAATAAAATCCTTATTTTTTTTAGAAAATTAGGCTCCTTCCACACGGGCGTGTACGCCAGGCGTGACATCCAGTGCTTTGCCCTGTCTTCCAGTCAACGGTAGTTTCTATTTGCAACAGGTCACGGGCGTGACACATTTGGCACGGGCGTGACGAACCCCGTGACAGCCCGGCGTGCCGACTTAATGTTGCAGTTTCAGGCGCTCAAAGTTTTCTCAAGACACGCCCACGGTCACGGGCGTGACCCTGGGCGTGACCCTTCCAACAACGGTCGGAGTTATTCCCGCCGTTTCTGCTTCCCGCCGTTTTTCTACAACCGTCAAGACACGCCCACGGTCACGGGCGTGACCATGGGCGTGACCCGCCAATTAACGACCTTTGGCGGTTTCGCGCCAACGTTCAGAAGGCTTGAAGACGACAGTTCCGAGACCGACACGCCCTAGGACACCGGCGTGACCTAGGGGCGTGACCACCCAGCAACTTTTTCTATAAATTCCAGACAGCTTCAGATGCTCAGGAGGAGATTTTTGGGACCTTAATTCTATTATCTTTACTGTTTTTCCTGCATTTTCAATTCATAGTGTAGTCTTTATTTCCAAGTAATTTTATAATCATGTCACTCCTCAATCTTTCTTGTAATTCTCCCATCATGATGAGTAGCTAATTTTCAATTAGCACTTGATCATGATGAACTTTGGAATGGAATAAAATTCTTATTTTTGTCTCAAATTAGCAAGCATTCTATTTTATATGCTTTGATTTATCTTTGATTTAAATTTTTTTTCGAATTCATAAGTTGCAAATTATGTTTATTCGAGCTTAGATTCGTATCCTAGATTTACCGAGAGGTTGTGGATACGAGTAGATCACTCAAGGATAAAGAGAATTTCTTGCACCCCTCGAGAGAGGAACGCAAAATTCTTCCGCCTTGGAGTCAACTCCATTAGTGAGGTTCACCGCCTAAAGCAAGCTTAGGTTTTTCGACTGCCCGAGAGGTCTTAATCGATCTACCTAAGGTTAGTCGAGTGCGTATTCTCGAGAGAGGCGCTTCGTAGCTTTGGAACCTCCGCGGTCGAAGTTAATAATTTAGATGCTTGTGCTCTTTAACTTCGTGGATTTTATTCTACCCCAAAGGGATTCCAGATCAAGTGCTAGCCTTTTATTCATCGAATTTCTCCTTTTAGTTTAACGTTTGTTTTCGTTTTCACAAAACCAATTTTTCGATCGATAAAATAATAGCTCTTCCTTGTGAGTACAAATACTCAACGGTCCCCGAGTTGAAATACGATATTTCCTATACTAAATTTCGATAGGTGCAATTGCCTAGTTGAGAGTTTAGTTTGGATATTTTTCAAAACTTATAAAATCTTCATCACAGGTTGACCCCTCCGGGAGGTGAAGTGTTTTTTACCCGGAGGGGGTCTCGCCACCCAGGCTCCCATAGCTGGCATGGCAGGTTGACCCCTCCGGGAGGTGAAGTGTTTTTTAACCGGAGGGGGTCTCGCCACCCAGGCTCCCATAGCTAGCATGGCAGGTTGACCCCTCCGGGAGGTGAAGTGTTTTTTACCCGGAGGGGGTCTCGCCACCCAGGCTCCCATAGCTGGCATGGCAGGTTGACCCCTCCGGGAGATGAAGTGTTTTTTACCCGGAGGGGGGTCTCGCCACCCAGGATCCTAAAACTGGCTTGGTAGGTTGACCCCGCAGGAAAGTTACACTCCGCGAATACGTTGGGTTGGATGTTTCTTTCCGAGCTTGTGCCAACCTCGAAAAGAGCGGGGATTGTGTACAACCCCGTATTCGCGAAGAGTGGGCCCCAACAAGGCAGGCACGTTTTTAAGATTTTTGGAGATTTTGCACTCTCGGTGGCCAATTTTCGCTCTGGCTTGGAAATATACTAGTAGGGGGAGGAAAAATCAACATCTTCCCCCGGGCCCTTTAGAGGGGCGGGTGAGGCAAGATGGTCGGCAACCCCCTAGTGTGCTAGGTACGAGGCGGGATGGCGGGACTGGCTGGAACCAGGATCCCGCCCCCGACGCCATGGACTTTGGCAGGGGCGAGACCGGGTGGCCTGCCCTCTCGCCCCAGGAGGCGAGCTCGCAGGGCGAGACCGGGCGACCAGCCCTCTCGCCCTAGGCGGCGAGCTCGCGGGGCGAGACCTGGCGGCCATCCCTCTCGGCCCATGCGGCGAGCTCGCGGGGCGAGACCGGGCGGCCAGCCCTCTCGCCCCATGCGGCGAGCTCGCGGGGCGAGACCGGGCGACCAGCCCTCTCGCCCCAGGCGGCGAGCTCGCGGGGCGAGACCGGGCGGCCAGCCTTCTCGCCCCAGGATGCTAGTGCGGGGAGGGTTCGCCCTCCTCCCCCTAGACCCTTGTGGACCCTGCGGTTTTACCATCTTGCCCTCGGGGGGGGGGGGGGGGGGGGGAGGGGAGATTACCTCTTTACCCCCCGGCGTGGCTGTTTTCTATTGGCTCGAGGCATATTTGGCGTAAAGGTATTTTGGTCATTTTGGTCCATGGGTTTTGGAAAACTATAAATAGACACCCTTGGGTGCCTTTGGAGAGGGACTTTTCTAGCTTCCTCCTCCCTTAGCTTCTTCTTGGTAGAGTAGAGAGTGCTCTCCAAGGTGCCCAGCCTAGCCATTTGGTAAGGAAGGGGAAGAGATCAGGTAGCCTTCCGGGTGTGTGGTGGGACTTCTGCGCTACAGGCGAGGGTCTTTTCCTAGTTTCCCAAGTCTTTGGTCCGTGACGTTCCCCCGAGTTTAGTAGGTGTGAGGTCACCCCTCTTTTGGGACCCCGAACTCCACAAAGACCAAGTTTTTGGTTTCAACAGTGTCCTTTTCCGGACACAGTCGGCCAACACAAAGAAAGACACGTCCTTGGACACGCCCGTGTCTCAGGCCGAGTACCCCGATTAAGGAACCAAAAATTCCTTAGGACGTGACCAGTTCGATTACGATTTTCGGGGTGTTACAAATCTCTCCCCCCCTGAAGAATTTTGTCCCGAAATTTTGTAAATGTACACAAAATTAAAATGTTACCTGAGTGGAATAACTCAGGGTATTCCTCCAACATAGTCTGCTCTCGCTCCCATGAAAGCTTCTCACATCCGCAGTTATCCCAACGGACTTTAACAATTCAGATTTCCATATTGCGGAGTCATTTGACTTCAAAGTCTTCAATACATACTGGCTTGACCTTTGTTGTCAACCCGTAATCAACTGGCAATTGATTGACCACAACGAACTGCGAAGGCTCTTGCACCGCCTTCCGCAATGCCGATATGTGGAACACATCGTGAAGCCCACTCAACAGCACTGACAGCTTCAATCGATACGCTGCTTTGCCAACCTGCTCCAGGATTTCAAACGGTCCAAGGTTTCTCAAACTCAGCTTCTTCAAGCATCGAACCCGCGAGACACCCTTGAACGCCTTGATTTTCAAATACACCTAGTCGCCAACACTGAACTCCACGTTCCTATTCTTGGCATTATAGTATTTTGCCTGCCTATCCTGAGCTATCTTCAAACATTCCTGAATTGTACTTATCATTTAAGTGGCGTCTACCATCGCTTGACGTTTGTATAACTTCGACTCGCCTGTCTCCAACCAAGACAACGCCGTGTGACACTTTCTCCCATACAAGTCCTCGAAAGGGGTCATTCCAATACATGCTTGATAGCTGTTGTTATACGCAAACTCCACCATGAATAGGCGATATTCCCATTGCTTTCCGAAATCCAAGACGTACATGTGAAGGATGTCCTCCATCGTCCTATTGACCCTCTCGGTCTGACCATCCGTCTGTGGATGAAAGGTTGTGCTGAAACTCAGCTTAGTTTCCAACAAACTATACACTAGCCTCCAGTCATTCGATGTGAAGAGTCCATATCGGTCACTAACAATACTGCGGGGAACACCATGTAACCGTACAATATTATCTACATAGAGTTTGGCTAACTTTTCCACCATATCTTCCTTCCTGTTCGGGATGAAGAGTGACACTTTTGTCAATCTATCTACGACCACCCAGATAGCGTCATTTCTCCTCTGCGACCTTGGTAAACCATGCACAAAATCCATAGAAATGTCATCGAACTTCCACTCCGGGATTGGTAAGGACTTCAAGAAACCTCCGGGCTTTTGGCACTCCGCCTTCACCATGGCACATGTTTGGCACTTGGCCACATAAAGTGCTACATCCTACTTTAATCCTGGCCACCAGAACAACTTCTTCATGTCTTTATACATCTTCGTGCTCACCGGGTGGATTGAGTACTTGGTATAATGAGCCTCATACATCAACTCCTCCCGAAGATTATCCTCACTAGTGACGTATAGGAGACTGTTCCTTCATAGCAGTCCATCCTCAACAACAAACTGGGAATTTGACCCATCGAAAGATTCATCTAAGATCTGCTTCATGCTGCTATCCTGAACCAAAGCATGCCGAACCCTATCAGTTAGGTCATACTGCACCTCTGTCTAATAAAATTTCACCTCGGCACTAGTCTGCTTATCGATGCAAGAGATCTCTAATGCCTCCAAATTACGGACCAAACTCTCATCATGTACCGACAACCAGCTGGACTGCGTAGGAGCTATGCGACTCAATGCATCCGCCACTGCATTTCCTTTCCCAGGCACATAATGTATCTCGAAGGTGTAGTTACCTAGGAACTCCATCCACCTCTGCTACCTCATGTTCAAGTCCTTCTGATCTAACAAATACTTCAGGCAATTATGATCGGTGTAGATATCGACTTTCACACCGTACAAGTAGTGCCTCCACAGCTTTAGAGCAAATATCACGACTGATAAGTCAGTATTTATATTTATTCTAATATAACTTTTATCTAATAAATAATTATATTTTCTTTTGTTTTTATAAATACTATTAATAAATCCTTTATTTTCTAATTTCAGGTATAATTGAGCTCTGAATATCAATTTCAAGTGCATGACCATGATCTAAAAACATTTTGGAGAAAATTAATATTTTTGATCGCGGATAGCTGAACTTCAAATTGTCATAACTTTTAAACCAGGAAGAGTTACGGGAGGTGCAACCAGTGAACGGAAAGAGGATGACGTCCTCTATAAATTTTGAGAGTTTCTCAAGTACAAGCCTCAATGACACGGGTGTGACCAGGGCATGAACACGGGCGTGTCTAGTTCAAAAGTACAATTTTCTACAGAAAGCTTCCGTGGACAATTCTGGGACATTTTCTAAGTACACGCCCCCATGTAATGGGCTTGCCCAGGGCGTGACCTACCCGAAACTGCTGAATGGATGCCAGATTGCACCGTTTCCATCCATTTGCCGACCAGGTCAGTACACGCCCTAGTTTATGGGCGTGACCAATGGGCGTGACTTCCCGCAACAACGAGTATGTATTCCCGCCGTTTCTCCTTCCCTCCGTTTCCAGTAACAGACTTGACACACCCTAGGTCACGAGTGTGACCTAGGGGCGTGACCCGCAAAATGGCGACTTTTGGTGGTTTTTCTCCAACGTTCCCGGGCTTTTAAATTATGGTTCCGAGCTTGACACACCCTAGGTGACGGGCGTGACCAAGGGCGTGACCGACCATCAACTTTTCCTATAAATTCCAGATGAGTTCAGGAGGTGGAGAAGAGAGGAGGAACCAATTTTAGTACTATGGTGTAGCTTAGTTTACTGTTTTTATGCATTTCTTTTGTGTAATTTCAATTTCATAGTTTAACTTTATTTTTGTTAATTTCAATTCAAGTGCTCCTCTTCTTAATCATGTCTTCCTTTTACTTTTATTGTAACCATTATTTCATGTCAAGTAGCTAACTTCCTTAGCACTTGATCATGATGATATTTGAATAAAACACTTTTTGTCAAACTCTTTTACCGCTTTTGATTTATCTTTGAATTATATTGTGTCAAATTCATATTTCGCGGATATGTTCTTCGATTTTAGATCCGTATCTTAAATTACCGAGAGTTTGCAGATACGAGTAGATCGCTCAAAGATAAAAGTATCCGCATGCACTCCTCGAGAGAGGATGGCATAGATTTTTCGGATTGGAGTCAAATCCAATAGAGGGGTTCACCGCCTAAAGCAAGTTTAGGAGTTTCGACTAGCCGAGGGGTCTTAATCGATCAACCTAAAGTTAGTCAAAAGCATGGGCACAAGAGAGACGCTTTTGTATCTTGGGAACCTACACGGTCGAAGTGAGTAAAATAGAGTTTGTGTTTAATAAAAAGTTTATTCAAAGGGAGTCTAGATCAGGTGCTAGTTTTTAAATTTTTTTTTTCTATCAATTAGTTTAATTTAATCTCATTTTATATTTAGATAAAATAATACTAATTTGCATGAGTAGAAGTACTCAACAGACCTCGAGTCTAATACGACATTTCCTATACTATATTTCAATAGATACGCTTGCCTATTTGAGATTATAGTTTGGATATATTTTAAAACTATAAATTCTTCATCAAGTTTTTCGCGCCGTTGCTGGGGAAATATTTTTGTCGATATTTTGAAAGCGCGAATTGTTTTATTTTCTTTTTACAAAAAAATTGTTATCACAATTGCCGCTACAATTGCTGAGCTTACACACAAAGTTAATCTTTTGGAAGCCGCAAGGAAGCGCCAAGTTTTGTGTAATTTTTATGGTGCCCCTCATCGGAGTGAGAAATGTTATTATTTTTATCATCAAAATTATTCTTGTACTTTTGATAATAATTATGAGCGTAATTATTTCTACTTTAATGAAAACCCTTTGTCTAATTTCCATGAAAATAACTTTTCCAATAATTTTTTCAATTTTAATGACATTAATTTTTCAAATTTTCATGAAAATAATTTTCATGAAAATACTTTTTCAAGCTTCAATGCGAACAATTTCTCCGATTTTAGTAATTTTCCTCCTTCTACGGATGTTGATTTCTGGCATGATCACCTTGAAAGATTCCTGAGTAATGAGGATATTTATTTAGATCCGGCCCTTTGTTCTTATTTTTTCGCACTGAAAGGTCTCTCTCCTAATTTTGGGGATTCTAATAAATTTCCATTTGATTTTTCTCCCCAAAAATTAGATGAGAATTTTATTACTTTTAGTGATTTTTCCTTTCTTCGGATAATGTCGCTAATGAGGAACATGAATCTTCATGTCCCCCCATAGTTGCTTATACTGAAGAAGTAAAAAGAAGTTTTATTTCAAGAACTTGTTAGGTGTATGGAGGCATTGGGAACAGTAGAAGAAGAACATGTTTCTCCCCCTAGTACTACCAATTTTTCTCTTATTTATGAATTTCCAAACACAATTTATAAATATTTAGGAGCGAAAATTTATGAACCTGATGCGTCCAATGATTTGATTTTAAATCATTCTACGGATGATAAATTAATTTTAGAAAATAAACAACCGGGGATTGATCAATTTCTTTCACACGACCTTCCTCCGTGTGAAATTGTCTCTAACACGTTTCTTTTTTATTTTTCTTATTCTAATGATTTTCATATAGTAAATGAGCTGTTGCAATCAAATGTTGTCCCCCACCCATTTGTCGCTCATCTAGAAAGGTTCAACTCACCTCAGGTACGGATAGGTGATTTGAATCTAAATATTCAAGTCAAATGTGAGAAGGAAAATAAAAAAAAAAGCGGAGGCGTACTCGGGCGACCAACTTTGGCATCTTCGCCAAAGCGCGAATTAAGAGAGTTGCCCCTTCTTTTTAATTTTTATTTTCTTTTTTCCTAACCACAAGCGTCTAGCTTAAATACGGGAAAAAGAAAAGCGCTCTTGGGAGACACTCATTGCTTATCTTTTAATTTTTATGAATTTCTTTTCTAAATTTTCTCAAATTATTTTCTTTCCCCCTCCTACTCGACTTATAAACATTGGGGAGAATGTTTATTTTTAAATATGGGGGTGGATTCTTATTTATTATTTTTATTAAAAATTCAAAAAAATGAAAAAAAAATTCTTTAAAAATTTAAAAAATCTTTAAAAATTAAAATTTTTTGCTTTCTTTTTATTATCAAAAATACAAAAAATAGAAAAAAAAGAAAATACAAAAAAAAATAATAAACCCCTACTTAATCTCGTTCTGATTTTTAGAAATTTATTTTGAGTTTATTTATAAGAATTTTTATAAATTTTGATTTTCTAATCTTTTATTTCATCAAAGTAAGTTAAATTAATTTTTAGGTGATTTTATTTTAAGAAATAAATTTATGAAGTAAATTTGTTTAGAGAAATCTATTTAGCCCTTTTTCTCTCAAATTATAATTAGTTTCAATTTCACAGTGCTTAGTTTAACAGTCCTTAGATTTTTAATTATATTCACTTAAACTTTAAGATTCTTAGGAAATTTTAATTTTTTATAGTTGCTCTCCAACAATTTTGATTTCATCCAAAATTTTTGCTAGCCTTTCTCTTTTGATTTTTATTTTCTTGTTAGCTCATATGTCACGAGAATAAGAGGATAAAATTCATTATCCCCTAGTACACATATGCAATTTTTTTCTTTTTGGTTAGATCATATATCATGGAAATCAAGTATTCCTTGATACACATATGCAACACCCCCCGCCCCCTCAAAAAAAAGGAGTAAGAGTATAAAATTCGTTACTCCTAGGCAATTTTGTTCGAAGAGAAAAAATAAAAAAAAACATCAAAAAGAAAAAAATTTGTGTAGGGTGAGGATAAAATTCATCACCCCCAATCTAATATCTCTTCCATTTTCTTGTTCCTAAACCCACAAATCCAATATAATTGTTTTAAATTTAAATTAAAATTGTAAGAGAGCATAAGTAGTAGTTTGAATTTTCCTTGAAGTTTCTTTTTAGTGAAAAAAGTATTTATAATTTTTAATCTAACTTTTTTTGCTAAATATTTAATTTTGAGTTCTAATTATTTTATTAGAGAAAACTTTGCTAAATATTTAGCTCTTCACATTTTACTTTCATATTTTAGGACTTAAAATTTTGAATACCTAAAGTTAATTTTTAACTTTTTTTTGATTTAATAAATTTTTAGTTTAATTAAAAATTATATTAATTTGTTATAAGTATTTCTCATAGTTTTGCTCTGGAATAGCAAAATATTAATTATGGGGGTATTTGATAAGTCATTATTTATATTTATTCTAATATAATTTTTATCTAATAAATAATTATATTTTCTTTTGTTTTTATAAATACTATTAATAAAACCTTTATTTTGTAATTTTATATATAATTGAGCTCTGAATATCAATTTCAAGTGCATGACCATGATCTAAAAATATTTTGGAGAAAATTAACATTATTGGTCGCGGATAGCTGAACTTCAAATGGTCATAACTTTCAAACCAGGAAGAGTTACGGGACGTGCAACCATTCAACGGAAAGAGGACGACGTCCTCTACAAATCTGGAGATTTTCTCAAGTACACGAACAAATGACATGGTCGTGACGAGGGCATGAACACGGGCGTGTCTAGTTCAAAAGCACAATTTTCTATAGAAAGCTTCCGTGGACAATTCTGGGACATTCTCTAAGTACACGCCCCCATGTCACGGGCGTGACCAAAGGCGTGACCTACCCGAAACTGCTGAATAGATGCCAGATTACGTCGTTTCCATCCGTTTGCTGGCCCGGTCAGTACACGCCCTAGGTCACGGGCGTGACCGAGGGGCATGACTTCCCACAATAGCCATAATTTATTCCCGTCGTTTCTCCTTCCCGCCGTTTCCAGTAATAGACTTGACACGCCATAGGCTACGGGCGTTACCTAGGGGCGTGACCCGCAAAACTGCGACTTTTGGCGGTTTTTCTCCAACATTCCCGGGCTTTTAAGATGACGGTTCCGAGCTTGACACGCCCTAGGTCACGGGCGTGACCAAGGGCGTGACCGACCGGCAACTTTTCCTATAAATTCTAGATGAGTTCAGAAGCTGGGGAACAGAGGAGAAGCCAATTTTAGGACTATGTTGTAGCTTAGTTTAATGTTTTTATGCAATTCTTTTATGTAATTTCAATTTCATAGTTTAAATTAACTTTTTATTAATTTCAATTCAAGTACTCCACTCCTTAATCATGTCTTCCTTTTACTTTTATTGTAACATTTATTTCATGTAAAGTAGCTAACTTCCTTAGCACTTGATCATGATGATCTTTGAATAAAATGCTTTTTGTCAAACTCTTTTACCTCTTTCAATTTATCTTTGAATTATATTGTGTCGAATTCATATTTCGCGGATATGCTCTTCGATTTTAGATCCGTATCTTAAATGACCGAGAGATGTAGATACGAGTAGACCGCTCAAAGATAAAAGGAGCTGCATGCACTGCTCGAGAGAGGATGACAAGGATCTTCTGGATTGGTGTCAAATCCAATAGAGAGGTTAACCGTCTAAAGCAAGCTTAGGAGCTTCGACTGGCCGAGGGATCTTAATCGATCAACATAAGGTTAGTCAAAAGCATGGGCTCTGTTGAAGCAAAAATCTGACTTCGACAAGAGTTCGAAAAATAGGGGCGTAGCCAACACCTACTCGTTTCAAGCTCTGGCCTCCGAATGGTCGTGAAGGACTAGAAACTGACCCAAGACCTCAGCAGGGAGGTCTCACCGCTTACCCGGAAGATCTCTGAGAGCTTCCTATCCAAAGGCAAAAGCTGGGCTTGGAGATCCTCAGAAAGCACAGACACAAACCTCTTAAGTCCTATGAAAGATGTGTATATATGTGCTTCTGAAGAACCCCTCTGGGTCTATTTATAGTTTTCTGAATTGGATTTGTAAATAACCATGTTGAGCTGACCTGAAATTACCAGAGTACCCCTGGTTGGGTCTGCCAACAACCATACTCCTCTGTTCTCCGGAGTTATACGCAGACCACCGAGGGCAAAAGAGTAAAAATAGTAGGGGTAGAAGAGTTAAATCCCCCTGCGACCTAGATTTGTCAAAATGGCCTTTCATCTAAATGGCGAGTCGGGGAGTATCTATCAGCGAGACGAATCTTCCTCCCGTCTCGCCAACCTTATATGTCTTGAGGCCTTCTCGCGGTCATAGCCCTTCTCGCGCCCTCAAGATGGGCGCCTAGCCTACTACAGATGCTATTTATCTCGCCACCTGCGAGTGGACCACATGGTCCCACTCGCCCATCAATTCCACTCGCCTACCTGGTTTATATGCACTTTGAGGACCTCTCGCGAGCCCGAGGTTGTACACAATCCCCGCTCTTTTCGAGATTATTCTAAGCTCGGAAAGAACATCCAACCGAGGCTCGCTATTAATACGTATTTATTGACTTATTTATGAGAGAATCTTCTCGGTCCCCCCATCAAAACCTATAAATATGGGATTCCTATCCCGAATAGAGGCTGTCCCTTTGCACACTTCCTCCTTCCTTACAACACCGTTCATCAAGTCTCATAGCCAGAGCTTTTGCGAGCGCCTTGCCAAAGTGCACCGACAGTACAAGGCCGCCGTAGCTGCTTATACCTCAACCATAGTTCGCCCCCTTACTTCTGTACCATCCTCTCCATCTCGGTTGAAGAGGGAAAAATAGGTGGCCCCTCCTTTGGAGAGGATACGTCTCGCGCAGTCCAGGAGACCTGCCCCACCCCTCCTCCCGCATCTCCCAAAGAGAAAGAGGTGAGTTCTCGCTTCTAATCTTTATTACTCCTTCACTATTTGTATCTGCTTTCATAATGGTTTCTCTACAGGGAGCTCCCACGGCTATACATCTACCGGAAATCCTGCGAGATGACTATGCCGGCCACCGCGAAGATTCTGACTCACACCCACCTTCCACTCCTCCAATTAGTCCTCCCAGTGAGAGGAGGAACGAACATTCCCAGGCTGCCGGGACCTCTCGTCCCCCTGGTAAGGAGTCTTCCCTCTCGCTTCGCTGTCCCACTCGCTACTCCCACACCCTATTGCAGGAGCCGGTCTCACCCTGCTCCTTTACTTCTTCTGCAGATGCCCAGACCGACTCGCCTGCTGAGGAGCACCCTGGGCAACCAGTCGTCCCGCCTCTTCCTCCTCTTGATGGGATTGAAGATTTTCTTGGCGACCCTGCGAACCCGTTGGAAATGAGGCACAAGACTGCCGAGATGTTCTAAAAACACGTGCGCATCATCCACTCGCTGGCGCTGGATAAGCAGGCGGAGGATCGACACATCGAATGGCTGGAGAATGAGTGCGCTCGCCTATCTTCCGAGACTAATGTTGAGTTAGATGTTGAAGGAACAGACCCTGACGCCATCATCAATGAGAACGACATGCAGCTCCGTCTCGCGTGCTGTGGGATTGAGTACGTTTGCGCCTTCCACTCACGCAGTAGACCTCCCTGCGTGGGACCTCGTGGTGGCCGTTGGCAATGACACTCGTATTGAAGGCCGTCCATCTCGCCCCTTCTTCTTTATTCTGTATTTAAGTGCTGTAATAATAAATAATGTTTTGTTGCCATCTCGTGGGCTGTCAGAACTTGGTGTCCGCCATATGTGGGGCGGTGTTTCTAAATCATTTCTTATTACTTTGTTAATTTTATTTTACTTTTAATTTCTTTAATTAATCACCTTGTGATGGTGACGGGTCACGCCGATCGAGGTTCAGGAGAGAGAGAGAGGGAGCCTACCGCCGACTCTTCCCCTTCCCCCGTACTTTTTCACGCCTACCAATCATTTCACCATATTTTCTATAAATACACTCGGCCCTGGATCAAAGGGATACCCGCATTCTTCACTCCTGCTGCACCCAAACTCTTGTCCCTCTATTTCTTTCGTCTCGCCGATTCTTCTTGCGCTTCTCTCCCGACCGTCTCGCTGGTCTTCTTTCTTGTTACTCCATTCTCTCCCCTTCTCCCCTAAAGCCGTCTCGCAAACACCGTCTCGCCAAGGATGGTAAAGAAGAGAGTTGAGGAAGGCGAGGGGTGCAACCACTGCGGGAAGAGGTTCACTGACCACGACTTCCCGTTCGACAAGCTTCCTGAAGAAGACAACCGTGGATTCGTCCGCGAGTACCTGGTGTAGGGGATTGACTCGCGACCTCCCAAAGTTGGCCAGTCCATCAACACTTACTATCCGGGAGAGCTCGCTTTCCCTGTCTCGCACTTTGAGGCGGGGTTGAGGCTGCCTCTATGTCCTGAGGTAAAACAAGTTTCCGAATATTTCGACGTCGTCCCAGCGCAGTTCAACCCGAATGCTATTTCGGTGTTGATCTCCTTTGCCTTCTTTATGCACCGGGAGCGCATTGAGTTTTGCTTGATGTTCTTCCGCAAGCTCTTTATCTACCACTCCAACGCTGATGGCGTCTTATACTTCACCGGCTACGGGCTCAAGGTGTGGGAGACGCCCAACAAAAATTACCCCTGGCTTCCGCGTTTCATCTTCATCCGCGGCGACCGTGACTACTTCAGGGGCATTCTGCTCGCGCCGGTGTCTCCCCCAGAAAGCTTCTATGCCACCCCGCAGGTCAGCGGCCCAGAGAAGCTGCTGTATGAATATTTCGTCGGCAAGAACTTTGAGGTCAACTACCTGCGGCGAGGCCTCGACTCGCTGCCTCCGGTGCTCCCTGGTGAAGGTACTCTCTCTTTTCTGTCTCGCTGTGTCCAATTGCTTCTCTGTCTTGCCTTCTCATCGTCGTTGTTTGTCTTTTAGGGGAGCAATTAATGCCAGCCCATCATCCATACAAAAGCAACATCCACCCTTCCAAGGGCCTTGATCTCGCCAACGTGACAACTGAGGTGGCGAGAGAGTCCCTGAAACCTGCCCCTCTCAAGAGGCCTCCAGGCGACACGGTGCCCTCTCGCTCCAGTCCTCCAAAGAGAATGAAGAAGGCTGTAGTGGTTTCCAAGGGGAAGAAGAAGATGACCCCAAAGGAAAAGGAGATATCGGGGTCCTTGAGCCATATCTCTTTGGGGTCTCAATCGCTCCGCTCGCCTCCTCGACAGGCCGTCTCACCGACCCGCGAGACGACACTTCCCAACCAGCCTGCTGCCACCTCCAATCAACCAGCCGCAACCGCCTCTCGTGAAGGCACTTCCTTCAGCCGTCCCACCCCCTCTTCCCACATGAATTATAACTTGGGCCCCGCGGTTTCCGATGCAGCTGGGGACCCTGTTCTGCTATGGGGGTGGGACGCCAACCGCGTCTCCATCTCCACACTCCTTCCCCATTAGAAGGAGCAAGAGGAGCCCACCAGTCATGCCTTCGCCATGGGTACGACCTCTACGTTGGTCTCGACGCAGTCTCCCCTAAGAGAGAGTCTACGTGAGACATCGTTATGAAGTCCTTTCATGTCCAAATGCGGTCTTTGGTGTTCTCGCAGCGTGCCGCGCGCCGTCTGATATATATTGACAAAAATGGTCAAATAGCAAGAAGAGTCTGGCGGCGGAGCAGAAGCGGTCAAAAGATCTCTCCAAGAGGTTGTTTGATGTCGAGAGCCTCCTCGCCAAAGCCCAAGGTGGAGTGGTAAAGCGCTATCCTTACCCTTATTCTTTTTCTTTAGGAGCTGCCAACTAAAAACCTGACGTCTCGTAGGATTCCGAGACGGCGGAGCGGCTGTGCTCGCGAGCAGCGGCCCTAGAGGAGGAGGTCAAGGACTTAAAATCCAAGAATACTCGCCTCCAGGCCGACGTTGCGTCATCGTCTCGCCGTGAGCCCTTTCGGACACCTCCGCTGCACTATTCTTTTGACGAGGTTGAGGAGCAGTGTCGAGATGCTGGCAACAGGGCCGTGGAGCTAATCCTGAAGATGATGAAGGACCTAGGGTTTGTGAAGGACGATTCAGAAACGGTGACCGTTCGCGACCTGGTCCCCCAGCTCTTTGGCGAGTAGAGCGAGGACTATTCATCCGACGAGGAGGAATGACGCGCCACCTCCACGATCCAGAATCCCTCTCTCCTCTTTCTTCTACTACTTGTAAAACTATGAATCCTTTTTGAGCCTTTTTGTGTTACATAAAGATGATCAAATTTACACGTTATTTGTTGTTTTATTCTTTATTATGCGAAATGAATTTCTGATTTGCTTTGGCCCGCGAGGCGGTGCTATCTACCCGTCTCGTCGTCTCACCTTTACTCTTTACATGTTGCCTTATTTTGCTTACTGCGAGAAGATACTTTGATTCGCTCACGCACGCGAGAAGGTGTTACCCCTTATCTCGTGGCCATGCCGGAGAGTTGGCCCTGGTTACGGGTCGTCACTTCCTTTACCTTCGCGCGTGAGATTCAAACGGAGTAACCTTGTCGGCTCGCCTCAAGGTATTCCCGGTGCGAGTGGCCTTTAGCTGTGTAACTTACTCACCGAACATTAGAGCGAGCCTTCCGTCTCATGCGAGTGCCCACTCTCCTAAACGAGACCATCCTTTTAACTTCCAGCTGTGAGTTCCTCCACTCGCACTGCTTCAAGTTTTGCCTTAGTTTATTTCTATTATTTCTTTTCTTCTAAGTTTAAACTGGGATGCACTGGGATGTTGATTCAAGGAGCCTTTCCCAACCGTCATGCCATCAAGTGAGTTTACTGCCTTGCTAGTTTGATGAGAACCTGGGCAACGGGTCCACCGGGGACCGGGTCGAGCTAGAAGTGGCGTAGAATTCCCCAGAACCTAAAACCATTCCCAAGAACCAAGAATTAAAACTTCAAGAACCGGACCTCTCCCCCACATGCAAGCTTTCGGACCTGCCAGCTAAAGATAGCCTGCACAGCGGGTCTACCTAGGGCCGAGCCGCGCTCGGGGAAGTGCAGAACCAAGGACCAGGCCTCTCCCCCATAGGCGAGCCTGCAGACCTAGCAGCTAATGAGAGCCAGCGCAGCGGGTCTACCTGGGGCCGAGCCGGGATCGGGGTAGTGCAGAACAAAGGACCAGACCTCTCCCCCATAGGCGAGCCTTCGGACCTGCCAGCTAATAAGAGCCTGCGCAGCGGGTCTACCTGGGGCCGAGCCGCGCTCGGGGTAGTGCAGAACCAAGGACCAGACCTCTCCCCTACAACGAGCCTTCAGACCTGCCAGCTAATGAGAGCCTGTGCAACGGGTGTACCTGGGGCCGAGCCGCACTCGGGGTAGTGCAGAACTGTTGGAACACCCTATTACTGATTTGGGTCAGGATCACTATGTCTCTTAGGAAACCTGTTTTGACCTCATTGTATAGATCTAAAGGTCAATTAGAATTGAGTATAGGTTTGGAAGCTGCCCTCAAGAGCAGGATTTTCAGTTTCAGAAAACTAAGTCATTTCGTCGAGCTCAGTACAACGAATCGTCGAACTCCATTCGACGATCGGTGAGCTCACTTCGACGAATCGTCGAACTCCATTCGACGATCTCTGAGCTCAACTTCAACAAGTCGTCGAACTCCATTCGACGATCTTCGAGCTTAGATCGACGATCTTGACTTCAGTTTGGTTCTCAATCTCTGAGCTCAGTTCGACGATAGTTGAGCTCAGATCGACGATCTCTGTTTCTGTCTAAGTCCAAATCTCTGAGCTCAGTTCAACGATAGTGGAGCTCAGTTCGACGTTTTTCTGAAGAGTTCAACGATTTTCAAGATTCAAATTCAGACAGTTAAGGAATTGTTCTCAGCAATTAATTCACAGATCTTGTAGCCATTTTTAATTAATCTGGAGCAAGTTTCAAGGAATTATCAAGGAATGTTTTATTGGACTTTCCACCAGAAGACAAAAGCAATTAAGGAAGTCATTTATGACAAGCCAATGACTATCTTGACAGTGGATCATTTCTATTCAGACAAAAATGAATAAAAGATAAGATTTTTCATCATTCCAAAAGCAGAAGAATAAGAAGTTAAAAGAAAAATATTCTCTGCAACAACAACACACACAACAACAATTACACAAAAGAAAGAGAAAGAGTTGCAGACATTCTCAGTCTCAAAGATTCATACAAGAACACCATCACCAAAGGAGATCAACAAACTGAAATCTTCAGATCTCTTTTGATTCAAGTGTTCAAAGGTCATCATCATTCAAGACTCCAGACACCTCACATTTCAGTTGTTGCTGAAATCATCATTTGCTGGAGATCAATTTTCTGAAGGCCTATCACCCTACTTCAAAGCTTCACTTCCTGAACAACTACAGATCTCAGGGGGAGCTTTGACAACATCTACTAGCTTCTCTCTGACTGTTGACAGAGAAGATCATCTCTTTCCCTCTCTTTCTCTCTGTTGTAAAGGGTTTTTCAAACTCCCTTCAAAAGTTTGTGTTTGGTTTTTGAGCACCTTATCAAAAGCTCATTGGTGGCAAGACACCTGATCAAAAAATCTGGTTTGGTTTTTGAGCACCTTATCAAAAGCTCATTGGTGTCCAGGACATCTAATTAACTCATCCTGCAGTGGATTCCTACATAGGGTGGTAGAAGAGTGGATGTACCCAGATTGATTGGGGAACCACTATAGCTCCTTGTGTCATCTGGTTGCTTACTTTATTTTTGTTTCTGGGTGTGGTTTGTGACTAGGTTTCTCTGTGATTAAATAGTTGTTGTGCTTAGCTTTACTTTTTATTATTTGCTTCCCTGTTCACATAAGAATACAACAACTGTTGTAAAAAGTTTTTAGCAAGCACCATACTCTATTCACCCCCCCCCCTCTAGAGTATATCAGATCTAACTTGCACTTTCAATTGGTATCAAAGCTAAGTTGGTTAAAAATACCACATCTTCGAGGTTGGTTAAAAATATCACATCTTCGAGGTTGGTTAAAATACCACACCTTAGTGGTTGCGCAGGCTAACACCTGAACCCAAAGATTCCTATAGTTAGATCTGCTTGTTGTAGATTTTGTTATTAGAATTATTTCTTCACAAATCATGGCCCAAAACAAAGATTATGCTAGCACCAGACCTCCAGTGTGCAATCTATCCAAGTTTGCACTTTGTAAGGCAGGGATTAGACTCTACATGAATTCTATTGATGAGGACATTTTTAATTCTGTTTTGACAGTGTGTCCAAGAACTCCAGAGAACACAAGCACAAATGCTGTTCCACTCCCTCAGGAACAGATGCAGAGATCAAGAAGTGGAAAGTAGCAGATGCAAAGGCTATGAATATCTTAGCCCAGACTATGTCTGATGACATTTTCCAAAAGGTGGCTGAATGCAACTCTGCAAAGGAAATCTAGGATAAGCTATCTGAGATAGTCTCAGGATCTGCTGATGAAAGAAAAGACAGAAGATCTCACCTCATAACCCAATATGAGAACTTCAAGAAAGGAGAAGCTGAGCCAGTAGCTGAAATGTATAACAGACTCAGCCTGATAGTCAATGAACTGAAGACTTTGGATAAAGAGATCTCATTGACTGAGCTAAATGACAAAATCCTAATGTGCTTCCCAAGTACTTGGGACTTAACGATCAGGCCAATCAAGGATGCCAGAAGTCTCAATGAGATCATCACAGAAGCTCTCTTGGGCAAGCTCAAGTCTTATGAGCTGCTCATCAAAAATAGAGAAGAAGAGCAGAAGGCTGCCTCACTAGCCTTAAGAAAGGAAAAGTCAATAGCTTTCAAAGCCACTGAAGATCAGCCTGAAGACAAAATCCCAGGCAATGATGAGCTGCTTAGTCTGCTGGCCAAAAGATTTTACAAAATGGCCAGAAAGGACTTCAGGAAGAGATCGTACAAAGAGCATGACAAGCCAAGGTATGATAAATCAAACAATAAAGAAATTATTTGCTTTGGTTGCAGGAAACCAGGCCACATTGTGCCTGACTGTCTAGAGAACAAAAACAAGGACAGAAAGGACAAGAGAGATAGAAGAAAAGACAAAGATTTCAAGAAGAACAGCAATGACAAACCCTTCTCAAGCAAGAACAAACACACAAGTAAGGGATTTGTTGCTGAATCTTGGAGTGAGACTGAAGAGGAATCAGAGGCTTCATCCAGCTCAAGTGATGATGAGGATGATGCTGAAGAAAAGGAATTCTGCATGATGGCTATCAATGCCTTACAATATAATTCTGATGTAGAAGATTCAGAGTCAGACTCAGAGACTCAACTTGAAGAGAACCAGGTGATAAGTTCTTTTGATTTCAATTCTGTGGACTTTAAGTATGAATTTAAAGCACTATGTTTAGACCTATTAAAATCTGAGAAGAAAATTATCTCTCTCAGAAATCAATTGTCTGAACATAGTACCTTAAAATCAGAAAACCACAAACTCTCTGAGGATTTGGAGTGCTGTAGGGAGCAGATAGCTTCACTGAAAAGTGAGCTATCAGAGGCCAAAAAGCTTGAAGAATCCCTTAATGGGAGAAGCATCAAGCTAATGGACATCACAAGCACAGTGAACTCTAGATTCAACAGTACACTAGGCTTGGGTGCTTCATCCAGCCAACCTATAGTACTAACAACCCCAATTAAGTTTATTTCTGATAAAGAGAAGGGAGTTGTAGAGGTAGCTAGGAAGAATTCTGACTTACCCAAGAAATCAAGTGTTCAACAGAAATCGTCGAACGGAGCTAGACGATCGTCGAACGCAGATCGATGATCTCAGGCAAAATCGTCGAACTCAGGTCGACGATCTCTAATCCCTGAATTCTGCCACAGTCGATCGTCGAACGGAGCTCAACAATCTGACCCAAGATCGTCAAACGCAGCTCAATGATCGTCGAGCAGAGATCAGAGATTTAAAAACTTTTTCAAGGGTAAATCAAATTCCAATCATAGGGGTCCTTCATCCAGACTTAACCCTTATACTGAATGGATAATTCTCCAAGGAGATATCATCCTGAAGGTTATAAGAGTCAACCAGGGATGTCATTTATTTCTGAATTTAAAGGTTATCAACCTAGGCCCAAGGTAAACTGGGTCAAAAACAAGTAAATTATTTTATGTGCAGGTGAAGACCTATCCAACATCAAACCAACAATGGTATTTGGATAGTGGGTACTCAAAGAACATGACATGAAGCAAGGACAATCTCACATCCTTTAAAGCCAAGCTTGGACCCAAAGTCATATTTGGTGATTCAAACTTTGGACTAACAAAAGGATACGGTGTAGTCCAAATTGGCACAGTCACATTCAAGAAAGTAGCCTATGTGGAATGACTGAAGCACAACTTGATCAGCATCAGTCAGCTATGTGATGAAGGATACCAGGTGACTTTCAGCAAATCCTTATGCAGGATCAAATCAGAGGACAACACAACTGTGTTGAAAGGTAAAAGGAAAGGTAACATCTATTTAGTAGACTTTCTTTAAACTGAAGTAGATATTTGTCTGTTTAACTCTGTTAGTAGACCTAATATATTATGGAATAAGAGATTAGGACATATAAACCTTAGAACCATTGCTAGGATATCCAAGGACAACTTTGTTAGAGGACTACCTTCTGGCCCCTACAAGAAGGAAGGACTCTGCAGGGCTTATCAATTAGGCAAGCAAACTAAAAATAGTTTCAAGTCACTTAATAAGAGTGATTCACCTAGGATTTTGTATCTATTACACATGGATCTTTTTGGACCCATTACAGTACAAAGCTTAGGAGGGAAATCTTACACTTTAGTAGTTGTAGATGACTTCTCTAGATTCACATGGGTGTTCTTTCTGAGGAAGAAGTTTGATAACTTTAAGTGTTTGACAGAGTTTCTCAAATGCATACAGACTGAGTTCAATAGTCACATTGCCCTGATCAGAAGTGATCATGAGATAGAGTTTGATTCTCTTCTTATGCAAGAGTTCTGTCAGAGTGAAGGGATCAGGCACACTTTCTCAGCTCCTAGAACTCCTCAACAAAATGGGGTAGCTGAAAGGAAAAATAGAACCCTTATTGAATCTGCCACTTCATTGTTGTCAGATGCTCACCTTCCTCTATCTTTTTGGGCAGAGGCAGTGAACACCTCCAACTATATGCTGAACAGAAGTTTAATACATAAACTGAAGGGCAAGACTCCCTATGAATTACTCAAAGGGAAGAAAACTAAAGTAGATTACTTTGGAATTTTTGGTTGTATCTGTTACATACACAATAATGAAAAGAAATATTTAGCAAAATTTCAAGTTAAAGCTGATGAAGGAGTGTTTCTGGGATACTCCATAATAAGTAAGTCTTATAGGGTATATAATAAATCAACTCTTAAAATTGAAGAATCTGTGCATATATCTTTTGATGAATCTAACATGTCTTTCAAGGAGTAGAATACTTCTACCATAGAACCTTTGTAGGTACATTCTCTTGCTGAAGACTTGGGCAGATTACAAATCATTCAAAAAGAGAAATGCAGTGAAGATGAAGAAGACATTCAACATCCTGAAGAGAAACCTCTTGAAGAGCCAGTTGTTGTACCATAAGAGGAAACAACAACACAGGTTGGTGAACAATCAACACCTCCTGTTGATTTAGTAACATCAATAGACCATCCAATTTCCCAAGTAATTGGAGACATCTCAGCTGGTGTGAAAACCAGAAATCAGGTCAACCAAAACCTGTTGCACACTTGCTTCCTATCTTAAATTGAACATCAATCCATTCAAGATGCAGAGCAAGATCCACAGTGGATCTTTGCAATGCAAGATGAGTTGCATCAATTTGAAAGGAACAAAGTTTGGGAACTAGTACCAAGGCCTAAGGATCACTCCATTGTTGGAACAAAGTGGGTGTTCAGAAACAAATTGGATGATCAAGGAGTAATTATAAGGAACAAGGCAAGGCTAGTTGCTCAAGGGTACTCTCAAGAAGAAGGCATAGATTATGAACAGACCTTTGAACCAGTTGCAAGGTTGGAGGCTATTAGAATCTTCTTAGCATATGCAGCACACAAAGGCTTCAAAGTATACCAGATGGATGTAAAGAGTGCTTTTCTCAATGGATATATCAAAGAGGAAGTCTATGTCAGACAACCTCCAGGTTTTATCTCTGCAACCCATCCTGATTATGTTTTCAAATTAAATAAAGCACTATATGGTCTCAAGCAAGCTCCTAGAGCATGGTATGAGACTCTAGCATGCTTTCTCCTGAATAATGAGTTTGTAAGGGGTAGAGTAGACCAAACTCTTTTTATTAGAACCCACAAGTCCCATACCCTACTAGTATAAATCTATGTAGATGATATTATCTTTGGTTCTACTGATTCAAATTTGTGCAGAAGGTTTTCCAATCTAATGCATTCCAAATTTGAAATGAGTAGCATGGGTGAGCTATCCTTCTTTCTAGGATTACAAATCAAACAACATGCTGAAGGCATATTTATTTCTCAAACCAAGTATGCTAAAGAGTTGGTCAAGAAATTTGGTATATCTGAAGCATCTTGTATGAAAACACCTATGCCTACTAATGATGTATTAGATGTTGATGAACATGGGAAACCTGTTGATCGGACAACATATAGAGCAATGATTGGATCTTTATTATACCTTACAACTAGTAGACCTGACATAATGTTTGCTACATGCATCTGTGCTAGATTCCAAGTGAGCCCTAGAGAGTCACACCTAACATTAGTTAAAAGGATTCTCAGGTATGTTAAAAGTTGTCCAAATATAGGTCTCTGGTATCTAAAAGACTCAGCATTTGACCTAACTGGATTTTCTGATGCTGATTATGCTGGATGCAGAATTGACAGGAAAAGCACCAGTGGAACTTGTCAGTTTCTTGGTGATAGACTTGTCTCTTGGTTTTGCAAGAAACAAACATCTGTGTCAACTTCAACTGCTGAAGCTGAATATATGGCTGCAGGTAGTTGTTGTTCACAAATCTTGTGGATTCAAAACCAACTCCTAGACTATGGCTACAACTTAGAGAAGTCTAAAATCTTTTTTGATAATACCAGTGCTATTTCTATAGCTCAAAATCCAGTCCTCCATAGTAGGACAAAACACAGAAATTAGACATCACTTTCTAAGGGATAATGTTGAGAAAAATAAAATTGAACTTCAATATATCTCAACTGATTTGCTTGGATGAAAAGAAACACACCTTCTTCCTAAATCAGTTAGGAATGTTAGATGGAGGAAGTCTAAAATAAGTTTCAATATTTTAAAACTCTAAAAATGACCAAGACTAGGCAAACATTTTAATTTTTCTAAGTGTATAGAGTGTTTCTGATCTTTGAACTGCGCCCGACGATTTTCCCCCCAATCATCGAACGAATATCGACGCTTTCCGAAATCGTCGACCAGAGTTCAGCGCTTCTCAGATAGTGCTCAACTATCTCTCCAGGTCAGCGATCGTCGAACGAAGCTCGACGATTTTGTTTTCTGAACTATCATCGAACGGAGCTCGACGCTCTCCAATATCGTCGAACGGAGATCGACGATGTTGATGACCTTTTAGTTTTCTTTAGGAGCCCCGATCGTCGAACTGAGTTCAACGATCTTTCCTTTTCTGCGTCGAACCCTAATATAAAACTCTTTTTTCGGCCGTCGTTCTCCCTTGCGCTTTCATACTTTCTGCAAAAATTCTCTTTCCCTCCAAACTTCTCTACACTTGGTCGTTTGTTTATTGATTTTTGCAGGAAACAATGGCCGTCTTAGTAGCATTCCTGGCCGCCATGAAATTTGATGCAGGATTTGATATAGATATGGACTCTTTCAATAACAGTGATCAGATTTTCCAAGACATTCTAGAACTTTTCAAGGAGCAAAATCTAGTTACTATAATGTCCACCAGAATCAAATTGCATGCTGATGAAATAAAGGAATCGGTATATACTGCCCACAACCAGGATCAAAATACAGTTGTTGGAACAATTTCTGGAACCCAGGTACCTCTGACACCTACTATCTTGACAGAGGTTTTTCAATTAAATTCTGGAAGAGATTCTGCTGAGATGTCTGAAGAAGAATTTTCTACCATGCTTAATAGAATGGGTCATTCTGATGCAAACCCTAGCAAGCTGCTGAAGAAACATTTGGCTGTTGAGTACAGGTTCTTAGCTAATGTGGTTGGAAAAGTCTTGTTGGCCAAACAATCAGCCCATGATACCATCTCCAGGTATCAGCTGTGTTTGATGGGTTCTATTGTATATAAGAAACAGTTAAACTGGGGAGAAGTTTTCTTTGACCAAATTAAGAAAAAGATCAACAAGAATTTTGTCAACTTTGGAAGGATACTAGAGCTATTTCTTCAAAATAGATGCCCTGCACTGCTAGTCTCAAATGGGATGCACATCAATGCCTCTAAGAGGCTCTCCTGTGCCCTGTTTGGCAAATGGGACAGGAAGATAGTGAAGCCCAGCAGGCCCTCTACATCTACTACTTCAAGCACAAGGACTGTTGCAGTCTCTTCCCCTCAAGTCTCTGCCCCTGCAGAAGACTTGCCTACTGCTTTTCCTCCTCCTACACCTCTTATTTCATCTACACCAGTCACCTCCACCATTCAAATTTCCTCCACAATTATTATTTCAACCCCATCTCCAACTTCAATTTCTCCGCTTCCACCTCTCACAGAAGAAATCTTCCATCCTTTACATCAATACCCTCATCTAGAAATTGAATCATCATCTCATCTTCCATCTTTCAATCTTATAGATGATTCCTTTATGGATGATTCTCCTTCATCTCCTCCTGATCTACTCTCTTCATCCACATCTTACCAACAGTTACTTCAAGATATCATTGCACAACCCTCATTCACACCCTCTGTTTCCATTCCATTATCTTCAATTTCCACAATCCCCATATCTCAACCTTCCTTTTCACCATCCACCAGCTCTCCACCCACATCTCTAGCTGCTCCACCTTCAGTCCCTACCTCTGCTCAAATCCATATTGAGCATGTAAATCTTTCAGCTTTAGCAGACAGACTTTATGAGCTGATAGCTCCCAAGCTATCCCTCTTGTTGGAGACCTCCTTGGCTCCACTTCTACAGTCAGTTGCAGACCTGTCTGCCAGGATCTCCTCTCTTATTCCTCCTCAGGCAATCCCTTCATCTGGGTGCCTTGATCCAGTCCTGACTGAATCTAGGCAGGGGGAGATGCCTGATGAAGTGGTTAGATTGACTGCTGCTGCTGCTGTTACTTCTATTCAAGCTCAAGCCTCAACACTACAAGTTGCAGTTTTCTCAATGGACCTCAGGTCATTATTATCAGATTTTGATTCAGTATATTTCAGTTGTCTTCCAGAGCATACTGCAGTCCAGCCATCTGAAGATCTGTTTAAAGCCATTGTGCCTATTTCAAGTTGTGACACTAGCTTAATTCATTCTTTTGTACAGTCCCTTTCTGCTACTGCTCCTTCAGTTTCTGGTACTGATATTGTTGATATTGCTGCTAATTCTGATGATTTAATATCTAAGTATATACATATGACAGAGGCATTTGACCTTGAGCCTACTGTTATTGCTGATGCTGAACCTATTGAACCTGTTGTATCTGAAAGTATTTTATCTGTATCTGCTGCTGCCCCAGCTACTACTGTATCTACTGCTGTTGTACCTTCCCTTTCTGAGAGTGTTACTTCGGAAATTTCTGTATCTGCTGATGTAATCTCCTCTGCTAGTGTTGCTTCTATTCCTCCTTCTATTGTTGCTGTCACTACTGTTTCTCCTGCTCAATCACAACAACAGAAAGATTATCTGAAACATATTGATGCTCTGTATGATGAACAAAGATCAGAAAGTGATCAATATAGGACTTATTCAGATGTCTCATCTGCAACTATTGGAAGGAAAAGGAAGGCCAGAAGCAAGGCTATGAAAATGGTTCCTCTAGCAAAAGTCAAAGATACCAATGATATTCCTTATTACATACTGCATAACTGTGCTATCACAGAACACTGGATGCAATACTCCAAGAATCAATTGAAGGCCATGAAGAATAAGAGAAAGTATGAGAAAGGTTCCTCTCAGTTCCATCATCCTCCTCCTCCTCCTCCTGATGCAGGTGCAGGTGGTAGCTCTGCTGTTCAACCCTCTACCAGAAGCCAAACCCCTTATCAGCCTCAAGGAAGATCTCAACATAGGGGAAGCCAATCCAGAGGCTATCAATCAAGGAGAGGAAACTATAGAGGAAACCAAAGAGAATTTCAAGTCTATTCAAAAGGCTATTTCAGGCAGCATCCTTATTCAAGGGAAGGACAAGGTCCATCTGATACTACTTCAGGTCCCTTTCCCTACAAGCTTAAAGAGTTAGTCTCATCCAGAGCTCCTCCAGACAGTTCCTCCAACAGATATGAGCCTCCAGTTCCTTTTGAGGATCTAGAGAACAACCCTACTTCTTGGATAGCCAGGATGAAGGAATTAGCTGCTCTGGACCAGATCAAGAAAGCCAGAGAACAAGGCAAAGACACTTCCAATATTACTACATTATCTGATCAAAGGAAAAAGGAACTTGAAAGATATGCTTCCAGCAAGTTTTTTGATTCTGAAAGCTACATGAAGCTGCATCCTGAAGCTGTAGTGCTCAGGCCTAAGCAACAAACCACTTTAGGTGCAGCTGATGACACAAGATCTAAAAAGGAAGCTCTTAATCCAAACACAGAAATAGTACTTATAAAGAGCAAGGAAAAGGAGTAATTCTGCAAGGTGACAATATATGTTGTTTTATGATCTGTCTGAGATAATATATGTGATTCTGCAATGTCTTGTTTATTGCATTTTTGCTTTGTATATTGTTGTTTTTATTTCAATATCTGTAAATAGTAATCCTAACTCAAATATGGAGAGATTGTTGGAACACCCTATTACTGATTTGGGTCAGGATCACTATGTCTCTTAGGAAACCAGTTTTGACCTCATTGTATAGATCTAAAGGTCAATTAGAATTGAGTCTAAGGGTTAGTACTTAGGTTTTGAAGCTGCCCTCAAGACCAGGATTTTCAGTTTCAGAAAACTAAGTCATTTCGTCAAGCTCAGAACGACGAATCGTCGAACTCCATTCGACGATCGGTGACCTCACTTCGACGAATCGTCGAACTCCATTCGACGATCTCTGAGCTCAACTTCAACAAGTCGTCGAACTCCATTCGACAATCTTCGAGCTTAGATTGACGATCTTGACTTCAGTTTGGTTCTCAATCTCTGAGCTCAGTTCGACGATAGTTGAGCTCAGATCGACGATCTCTATTTCTGTCTAAGTCCAAATCTCAGAGCTCAATTCAACGATAGTGGAGCTCATTTCGATGGTTTTCTGAAGAGTTCAACGATTTTCAAGATTCAAATTCAGACAGTTAAGGAATTGTTCTCAGCAATTAATTCACAGATCTTTTAGACGTTTTTAATTAATCTCGAGCAAGTTTCAAGGAATTATCAAGGAATGTTTTATTGGACTTTCCTTCAGAAGACAAAAGCAATTAAGGAAGTCATTTATGACAGGCCAATGGCTATCTTGACAGTGGATCATTTCTATTAAGACAAAAAGGAATAAAAGATAAGATTTTTCATCATTCCAAAAGCAGAAGAACAAGAAGTTAAAAGAAAAATATTCTCTGCAACAACAGCACACACAACAACAATTACACAAGAGAAAGAGAAAGAGTTGTAGACATTCTCAGTCTCAAAGATTCATACAAGAACACCATCACCAAAGGAGATCAACAAACTGAAATCTTCAGATCTCTTTTGATTCAAGTGTTCAAAGGCCATCATCATTCAAGACTCCAGACACCTCACATTTCAGTTGTTGCTGAAATCATCATTTGATGGAGATCAATTTTCTGAAGGCCTATCACCCTACTGCAAAGCTTCACTTCCTGATCAACTACAGATCTCAGGGGGAGCTTTGACAACATCCACTATCTTCTCTCTGACTGTTGACAGAGAAGAACATCTCTTTCCCTCTCTCTCTCTCTACTGTAAAGGGTTTTTAAAACTTCCTTCAAAAGTTTGTGTTTGGTTTTTGAGCACATTATCAAAAGCTCATTGGTGGCAAGACACCTGATCAAAAAATCTGGTTTGGTTTTTGAGCACCTTATCAAAAGCTCATTGGTGCCCAGGACACCTGATCAACTCATCATGCAGTGGATTCCTACCTAGGGTGGTAGAAGAGTGGATGTACCCAGATTGATTGGGGAACCACTATAGCTCCTTGTGTCATCTGGTTGCTTACTTTATTTTTGTTTCAGGGATGTGGTTTGTGACTAGGTTGCTCTGTGATTAAATAGTTGCTGTGTTTAGATTTACTTTATATTATTTGCTTCCCTGTTCACATAAGAATACAACAACTGTTGTAAAAAGTTTTTAGCAAGCACCATACTTTATTCACCCCCCCTCTAGATTATATCAGATCTAACTTGCACTTTCAAGAACCAAGGACCAGACCTATCCCCCACAGGCGAGCTTTCGGAGATGCCAGCTAATGAGAGCCTGCGCAGCGGGTCTACCTGGGGCCGAGCCGCGCTCGGGGTTGTAAGACCCCCCCCCCTTTCTTTTCTTTTCTAAAATCCCGGGGTCTTATGCCCAGAACCGCTGTTTTGCGGTGGCCCCGACTCTCGGGAAATCTCCCACTACAAAATGCCTATTCTGCCGTCCTTTTTGATCATCACAAAGAGAGCAGTATTCATGAATGAAATAGATAAGTCCACAAATATCATATATAACAAGAGAAAATCACAACATGTCCATAAGTAGAAAAGAGAGTACTGTGAAGTAACAAAATGGAAATATAAACAGGCTTAAGCCCGGTACATCAGATCCTCACTACAATCTCTCACGGAAGCTATAAAAAGACTATCACTCATGGAGCTGGTCACTGGTGCTCTGGTACTAGACTGGACCACCTCCATACGCACCGTACTCCGCTGGTGCTGGTCCCTGTATTACTGGTCCCTGTATCCTATCCGGAGCCCCTGTAATGTTGGGGTCCGAAAACCACTATTCATAAAGACTAAGCCATATCATACCCTACCCCTCCCCCAATGGCTCCTAGGCACCGAGCGGGGAGGAGGAAAGGGAAGCTACAAAGGTGGAGAGTACAAAGTGGCAGATGACAGTGGAACTTGTCTAGCAGTTCTATAATAGTATGCAGTAAGGTAAGCAAGTAGAGTAAGCAAGTAGAGTAAGCAGCGTATGTAAGAAAGATAAGGTAAGAACTAAGTAACCTTAACTTATATGAATGCCCATACAAACATAGAAGTTAAGGAGTCTTCTGTAAGGCTCCTACCGTATAAAAAGTGTCATACCAATTTATATGTTGGGGTGTCGGTTGTATGCAAGTATGCTATGCCATGATTCATGCACGTGCAACCCACGCACACGACTCTATGCGCACAGACCTTTAGTTCCCCCTATTTGGGCCGCTAGCTTCACTCCCAGGAACCTCCGTATTGGCCAACGGAGACAGTGGGTCGGGCCCCCCATTCCTAGGCGGGTATCCACACTACCAGGCCTAGCCCTCCCATACGCCCCTAGAAGAACACAACCTAGAGTTTCCGCATACTAATGCTGGACATATCCACCAGACTTTCTCTGGCTAAGTGTCTCACACTGCCGAGTCAACGTATCAACATTGGTGTGAATGACCGTCCGATACCGAAGACCCACCACCTTATTTTGTATCCGAAACCTTTTGAGCCACTGGCTCCCCGGACTATCCGTCTGTGCATCTACCTTCCGAACAAACCGTCTGGATGGCAATCAAAACAACCTATTCATCCTCCCGAGCTACAGGTGTGTGTGAATGTGTAACCCTAGATATACTAGTTGCTCTTGAAATGTTTTATTCTTACAGTTTAGTTTAGCACAGGACTGCCCAAGGTATTCCCCGTGAAGTGCTCTCGAAGGTACTAGGAACTACGATGGGATTACGCCCAAAGTTCCCTTTCGCAAGGCACTTACTATTAATGGTTGCTATCAAATCTCCCAAACCCTTACTTGTTGTACTGGACCTAACCCTAGAGTATTTGACACTTCCTCCCCATGGAAAAGGCGATCTTTCGTCAATCCCGAGCACCACCTAATCCTAGCCAAACCAACACCCTTCTCATCCTATCTCCCAATGGTGAACTCATTTTTAATTATCCAACCAGCAAACCTCTAACCCCCACTCTCAACCCCAAATTCATAATCCAATTTAAATTCTGCAGTTTTACTAAATGCAGACCATCCTATGCTATATGAAGTGTAAAATGAGAGGTACTCTGAATATTCATCCAGTAACCCTATAATAATTATTGAGGGTCTATCATGATATGTTAGGCCTAAATCCAGAAATTAATATTTTTTCTAATTTATCTGGTTATTTATTTAATTATTCTGGTAATTCAAAAATCCCAAGTTTGAACACGATATACCAACACCAGACAAGTAAATGCTCCAAAAAATTTATGATAAATATAATATGACTATTGAAAGAATTAATTTCAAGATGTTCTAAACACCTAGAGGGGGGGGGGGTGAATAGGTTCAATTCTTTTTCTAACTTAGGTAGATAATTATATCGAGTACAACAATGTATTCAGCAGAAAGTACAACAAACATTCACATACACAGCATTCACAGATTGCACACCAGTTTTATAGTTGTTTCCCAAATGATGGGTACATCCACTTTCCCCCTTCGCCTATCTAGCAGTGTACTAGATTCGGCCTAACTTCTTTCCTTCTTCTCAGATCCACAGATCTTACAGCTCAGAACCAAGAATGGTTCCTACAACTCAGAGTGAATCCACACTTCTACAGCTCAGGCACAAGCCCTACCTCAGCCTCTACCACGGGCCTACAACTCAGAGTGACACCCCACTCCTACAACTCATGCAATAGCCCTACCTCAGCCTTTATCACAGGCCTACAACTCAGGGAACAGATTCCCCTATGAAAGTGCAGGTTAGATCTGATATACTCTAGAGGGGGGGGTGAATAGAGTATGGTGCTTGCTTAAAACTTTTTACAACTCTTGTTGTATTCCTAAGTGAACAGGGAAGCAAATAACATAAAGTAAACACAATAACTAACTAAACAAAAAGCAATCACAGAACAATCACAAACCACAGCCAGAAAATAAAAGAAAATAAGCAACCAAATTACACAAGGAGCTATAGTGGTTCGCCAACCAATCTGGGTACATCCACTCTTCTACCACCCTAGGTAGGAATCCACTGCAGGATGAGTTGATCAGGTGTCCTGGGCACAAATGGGTTTTGATCAGGTCCCCAAAAACCAAACCCTCAAGTCTTTTGGAAGGAGACTTGAAACCAGAATAATTTTGATGGGATTTAAAACCCTGTACAGGAATTATAGAGATGGTGATAGTGTCTTCTCTGTCAATAGTCAGAGAGAAGACTTGTGGATTGATTTAGCAGCTTTTGCTCCCCCTGAGGTCTTGAATTGGTCAGGAATGCTAGAGCACTGCTTCAGGGTGAGAGGCCTTCAATGACCTAGAATGTCTGGACCAGAACTGCTTCAGGAACTTCTTTGACAGATTGATTGAATGTTGTCCTTTGAAGTTATCCTGTAAATAGAGAGAAGAAGACTCTTGATTGAATTTAGTTGTTCTTCTTCTTCTCCAAAAGTCCTCTGGTCAAGGCTGATTGCAGTCAAGAACTTTAGCTTTGAGAATGTTTGTTCTTCTGCAATTTTTGAGTATTTTCTATACTGTAATTCTTAAACTCTGCTTGATTCTGTTCTCTATCTATGTCTCTGTGTATCCCTGTCTTACTGACTGAGGAATCTTCAAACTTTTGAATGTCGAGCAGTAATTACAGTCGGCCTTGGAAAGAATCAGCAATCAATGACTTTCCTAACTATCCCATGGAAAAACGGCATGTAATCATCAATACACAATGCGCGTTCTAATGGTAACATTCCGAGAAGATCTGGCTTTAAATGTTCAGGAATCATCGCCAAGAAACGAGACGGGAACCTTGAAGAAAACCTAATCTGGATTCGTCGAATAAAGAACACAATTCGCCGAGCTGAACTTGTGTTTGTTGAGCTGAGCTTGAGTTCATTGAGCTGAGCTTGATAGAGTTCGTCGACCAAACAATCTTCATTCATCTGATAGACAGTCTTCATTCGTCGATCTGAGAACCAAATTCGTCGACCTGAGAAAAGTTCTGGACTTAGACAAAATATCCTGCATCTGCTGAAATGCCGTTTCGACGAAAGTCGGTGTCGACAGATTGATCTTGGTGTTGACACAAATCCTCTGGTGTCGACATAAGTTGGTGTAGACCGAAATCCTGGTGTCGACATAAGTTGGTGTCGACTGAAATCCTGGTGTCGACACAAACTGTTTGGTGTCGACACAAACCCTAAGTGTCGACACAGATTTTCTGAGTCCAGAAATCGTCGAGTAGAGAATAGCATTCGTCGACCAGAGAAGCTGACTTCGTCGACCTGAGAAGATGTGAACTTGAGGTCCAAGTTAGTCGAGCTCAGAATATAATTCGTCGACAGAAGCATGAAGCTGTACTTAGAAAAATTTGAAGTTCTCCTGACTTTGGCTTGAAGTAGAAACTGAGTTTTCGTCGAACATAGAACATAGGTCATCGAGCTCAGCACTAAGAATTGTCTCACGATCGTCGAGCGCAGAACTCCTTTCATCGAGCTGAGTTCGACGAACGTCGAACTCACTTTACTTAGACTTGAAAACTTGTGAGCCTGGAGTCTCTGAGGGTCTTGATGAAAGCTGGTCCATCTGGAGTTGAGCCTAAGGACTTAACCTAGACTCTAGGACACAAAATGACCCTGGCTATACATGATGGGTCACATCATAAGTCAGTGAACCTAGCCCAAATCAACTAGGGATCCAACAATCTCCCCCTATTTGGGTGAGGTCACTAACAGAGACTCAAGACAGAAAAACAAAGTAAGAAAAAAGATATATCTGGCAGAGAATTATAACGCATGCAACAGATATATATATACACACAACTTTGTTTAACAGGTAGCACAGTTTAAAAACAAATAACAGACAGAAATTAAAAGAATAAGAAAATTACTTCTTTAGCTTCTTCTGCTGAGGTTTGTCTTCTGCTTTCTTTTCTCCTGGCTTCTTGAAAATGATTTCTCTATTAGGATTTTGAGCTTGAGCCACTGTCATGGTCATATCAGCTGCCCCAATAATGTTTAATGATGTAGCCCTGGGGACAACTGCTTCTGGATGAAGTTTCATATAGTCATCAACATTAAACAATTTATTACCTTTGTCAAACATTTTCAGCTCTTCCTTTCTATACTTTGACATAGTTGAAAGACCAGCAATAACTTTTCCTTCTGCTTTGGCTTTATTTATCAAAGATAGACCAATCAACTCTTGGTACCTAGCCATTTTTGTTGTATTAGCAGTCTCTGGATCTTCAAAAGGAATTAGAGGGGAGTCTGGCTTCTTTGGGCTTTCAGCTTTATGAGCTTCAGAACTTTGTTGTTGCTGCTGCTACTTATATTGACTACCTGAGGAGGATGGCCTCTACTGGCTGCTTCCAAAAGATCTCCCTGATTATCTTTGATAAGTTTGCATTGGGGCAGATCTCTGGGAGCTATAGCCACTGGCACCAGCTGCTGGAGGAGTAGGAGGAGGAGGATCCTTCTTGTATCTGTGCACTGGAGGAGGGGAGTATCTCCTACTTCTCTTTATATCTTTCTGCTGGTTTTTGGATAGCCACATCCATGCTGGCATTCCCTTATATGGAGTCACATTGTGCAGAATATAGTATGGAGTGTCTGCAGTGGGATTGGGCTTGGGAGGAGGAGCAGCCTTTCTCTTCTTTGCCAACAATCTCTTTTTCCTACTGGCTGCATCCTCATCAGAATCAATATCATCATCATCAGATTCTGAATCCTGAGGGGTATCATACAATGCATCCAAAGCTTTTAAAGCTTTATCAGAAATAACAGCCTTTGCTGGAGGAGGGGCAGAAGGTTCAGGAATAAGAGGTTCAGCAACTAGAGAGGAAATATCTGTACAAGATTCAGAAACACAAGAGATAGAGCTTTCAGCTACTGCCTTATTCTCTTCTTCAATGTCTGCCTTAATAAGCTCATCTAGAGTAGGCATTGGAGAGTCATCCATAATGAAATCTGGTGCTAAAACTGGCACTGATGTATCTTCTGGAATGACTTTGGAGCTAGAGGCAGAGAGAGCAAAATTGTAACAGAGTTACTTGGCAACTGCTGGACTAGCTAGAGATGTATAAGGTACCATAGCCAAACATGGCTTAGTAAAATCAGTTGGAAGAGATTGTTTATATACATTATCAAAACTACTCAGCAAATCTGATAAATTCACTGTGGGATTTAAATAGAAATCACCAACAGGAGTTATTTGAGCAACTGACTCATCCAGATCAATATCAGTATCCATAAATTGAATTAACTCAGACATCTCAACATCAAAGTCTGTCAAAATAGGTGTATCCTCAGCTGAATCTGAATCTGTTGGAGAGGGAACTGGTGTGACTGCTGCTGCTGCTGCTGTATCTGCATCTGCTGCAACTTCATCACAGAGCATCTCCCCCTGCCTGGGTTCAGGAAGACCTAGATCCAGGCCCCTAGATGAAGAGGGGGAAACAGAGAGAAGAGAGATCTGGGCAGATAAGGAATTAATGGAGGTCACAAGAGGTGTAATGGCCTCTTGGATCACAGATTTAATGAGAGGTGTGAGCAAAGGAATGAGGGTGGATGGATCAAATAGGGAAGGGGAAGGGGATGGAATGGGAGGAGGAATAACAGATGGAGTGGGGGCATCTTGCATGATTGTATCTGATGGTATAATGTAATATGGAATGGTGGATAAGTGTGGGGGAAGAGGAGACTGTGGGGGTGTAGGAATAGGAATGTCCTGAGGGGAAGCTGGAGGAGTGGGTTGATGATCAACTTGCAAGGGGGAAGATGGAGGTGGAGATGGAATGAGTGTCAGGTCAAGTGGTGGAGATGGAGGAGGGGTAAGTATATAAGGAGGCTTCTTTGGAGGAAGAGGTGCTGGAATAGATGGTTGAGATGGAAGAACCTCTTCAACAGGGTGAGAAGCGGCCTTTACAGCCCTTGTGCTCTCAGAAGTTTGGAGGTAGGAGTAAGAAGCCTTTGAGGGCTTGGAGATGCTCCTCTCCCACCTGCCAAACAGAGCGCAAGTGAGGCGCTTGCTGGCGTTTATGGAGATGGTCGGGGAGACCATACATTCAGCAGCCTTCTCTTTGAGATATACTCCCAATATTCTGCCAAAGCAGACTTCCTTCTTGCTGTTCTTCTTTCTGATCAATTCAAAGAACACCTTACTCCAATCAACCTGTCGCTTATTCACTACTGCACACATTATCAAAAATTGATGACGGGTAATATAGTCGTGAGCAGAGTGCTTGGCCATCAAAATCTTTCCCGTAAAATCTTCCAGAAATTTGTAGGCGGCGGATAATTTCTTTTTCAACAACTTATTAGGGTTGTTCCCAGAGAAACCCATTAGTTTCAGCATATCACTGAATTCCTCAGAATCCATTTCCAGATTGTCTTCTCCATTCACTAATCCAAATATTTCAGTGAGAACTGCGGGAGAGAGGGAAACAACAGTGTTCCCTATATTGTCGGTCAAAGTATCTTGTTCAGAAACAGTAGATGTATATACCCATTCTCGTATTTCCGTTCCATGAAATTTGATGTGCCTGGTCATGAAGTCCTTTAAACTAAGTTCTTACAGTAGTTCTAAGATGTATAGAAAGATGGGGTCAGAGTGTTGAGAAGACTTAAAGTCCATGTCAATACCAGTGTCAAACTTCATTGCAACCAAAACACCTGAGGGAATTGCCATTGATGTCCTGCAAGAAAAACACAGAGAGAAACGACGATCAAGAGCAAAGGAACTGAAAGCGCGGGACAGAGGTCGAAGAAAACCTAGATATAAGATTTTCAGAATATGAATCGACAAACTCCGGTCCAAAAAAAAGAAACATTCTTCGATCTGAGCTCGATGAAATAAATTATAGACATATAATTCGTCGTTCTCATCCAGAAGAATCAAAAACAGTTCGTCGATCTCCGTTCGACGAAATGTCTTCTTGAAGGAAAGTTCGTCGATCTTTGGTCGACGAAAATTGTTTCCTCACACAGAGAATTCGTCGATCGCCGTTCGACGAGAATCTCTCAAACTTTCCCTAATTCGTCGAACTCTTTTCGACGAACTCTGGAAAATTCGTCGAATGCAGACAGAAACTAGGTTAACTCTTCTCCATCAATCATTCCCTGTTGATTTATAAAGAACAGATGGGTTTTCTCATCCAAAGGCTTGGTGAAAATATCTGCTCTCTGTAGATCAGTAGGAATGTGGATCAAGTTAATTTTCTTTTTGTCCACATTATCTCTAATGAAATGATGTCTTATCTCAATATGTTTAGTACTAGAATGGTGAACTGGATTCTGTGCTATAGCAATAGCACTAGAATTATCACAAAATAATGTTGAATTATTTAAGTTGACACCATAATCTAAGAGTTGGTTTTGTATCCATAGCATCTGTGAATAGCAACTACCAGCAGCCATGTATTCTGCTTCTGCAGCTGATGTAGACACAGATGTCTGCTTTTTACAAAACCAGGAGACAAGTCTCATACCAAGGAACTGGCATGTTCCAGAGATACTTTTCTTGTCCACTTTACATCCAGCATAGTCAGCATCTGAGTATCCAGTTAACTCAAACTCTGACTCTACAGGATAGCAGAGTCCTAGATTAGGGCAACTCTTTATATATCTCAAAATTCTATTTAGGAAAATAAGGTGAGATTCTTTAGGGTTCACTTGGAACCTACCACAAAGGCATGTGGCAAACATTATATCAGGTCTGCTAGCTGTTAGGTATAATAGGGATCCAACAATTGCCCTATAATTTTTCTGATCCACTGGTTTCCCTGCAGCATCAGAATCCACAACAACATTTGTAGCCATAGGGGTTTTCATCCATGAAGCATCACCCATCCCAAACTTTTTGATTAGCTCTTTAGCATACTTAGCTTGGGAGAGGAAGATACCATCTGGGAGCTGCTTCGCTTGGAGACCAAGGAAGTAGGAAAGCTCACCCATGCTACTCATCTCAAATTTAGAATACATGAGGTCAGCAAACCTCTTGCACAATTTGGGATCAGTAGACCCAAAAATAATGTCATCCACATAAATTTGTACTAATAAGGTTTGGTCCTTATGATGTCTAGTGAAAAGTGTTTTATCTCTGGTTCCTCTCGTAAATTCATGCTCTAAAAGAAAGCTTGCTAGGGTCTCATACCAAGCTCTTGGAGCTTGCTTTAAACCATAGAGAGCTTTATGCAATTTAAAAACAAAAGAGGGTTGATTTGGAGAGATAAAACCTGAAGGTTGTTCTACATAAACCTCTTCTTGAAGTATTCCATTCAGAAATGCACTTTTGACATCCATATGGTAGACCTTGAATCTCTTGTAAGCTGCATAGGCAAGGAATATCCTGATGGCCTCTAACCTTGCAATAGGGGCAAAGGTTTGGTCATAGTCTATTCCTTCCTCTTGTCTGTAGCCTTGAGCAACAAGCCTAGCCTTGTTCCTCACTATGTTGCCCTGAGCATCCAACTTGTTCCTGTAGACTCATTTAGTTCCAATAACTGGGTAGTTATGGGGTCTTGGAACCAAATCCCAAACTCTACATCTCTAAAACTGATTGAGTTCCTCTTGCATTGTAATGATCCAGTGGGGATCTTGCTCTGCCTCATGTATGGTGAGAGGTTCAATTTGAGAGAGAAAATAGGCATGCATCAAGTCTTGGTTGAGTTGATGCCTTGTCTGTACACCTACTGAGATGTCTCCAATCACTTGATATCTGGGGTGATCTCTAAGTGTGACAAGATCAGTTGGTGGAGTTGGTTGAGCAACAGCTTCAGTATTTAATTCCTCTTGGGGAATGATACTGGCTGTTGGGGGAAGGTCAGCCACTTCCTCTTAACTTTCCTCATCACTATCTTCAGCATCCTGTGGAGTGGGATGGTGTGATACCTCTTGGGTAAGGTTCAGTCCATCCATAGACTCACATAGTGGTGGAACCTGCAAAGAGCTTATGGTAGAAATTTCTTTCTCTTTGTATGACATGTTAGTCTCATCAAAAGATACATGAATAGATTCTTCAATTTTAAGAGTTGATTTATTATACACCCGATAAGCTTTACTAATCATGGAGTATCCCAGAAACACTCCTTCATCAGCTTTAGCTTGAAATTTTGCTATGTATCTCTTGTCATTATTGTGAATGTAGCAAATACAACCAAAGATTTTGAAGTAATCTACTTTAGGTTTCTTCCCTTTGAGTAATTCATAGGGAGTCTTGCCCTTCAGTTTATGTATTAAAATTCTATTCAACACATAGTTGGAGGTGTTCACTACCTCTGCCCAAATGGATAGAGAAAGGTGAGCATCTGACAACAATGTAGTAGCAGATTCAATAAATGTTCTATTTTTCCTTTCAGCTACCCCATTTTGTTGAGGAGTTCTAGGAGCTGAGAAAGTATGCCTGATCCCTTCACTCTGACAGAACTCTTGCATAAGAAGAGAATCAAACTCTGTCCCATGATCACTTCTAATCAGGGCAATGTGAGTGTTGAACTCAATCTATATGCGTTTGAGAAACTCTGTCAAATACTTAAAGTTATCAGACTTATTCCTCAGAAAGAACAACCATGTGAATCTATAGAAGTCATCTACAACCACTAAAGTATAAGATTTCCCTCCTAAGCTTTGTACTGTAATGGGTCCAAAAAGATCCATGTGTAACAGATACAAAATCCAAGGTGAATCACTCTTGTTAAGTGACTTGAAACTATTTTTGGTTTGCTTGCCTAATTGACAAGCCCTGCAGAATCCTTCCTTCTTGTAGGGGCCAGAAGGTAGTCCTCTAACAAGGTTGTCCTTGGATAGCCTCGCAATGGTTCTAAGGTTTATATGTCCTAATCTCTTATGCCATAATTCATTAGGTCTACAAATAGAGTTAAACAAGCAAATATCTACCTTGGTTGAAAGAAAATCTACAAGATAGATGTTACATTTACTTTTACCTGTCAACACAGTTGTGTTGTCCTCTGATTTGATCTTGCATAAGGATTTGCTGAAGGTCACTTGGTAGCCTTCATCACATAGTTGACTGATACTGATTAAATTGTGCTTCAGTCCTTCCACAAAGGATACTTTCTTGAATGTGACTGTGTCAATCTAGACTGCACCATATCCTTTTGTTAGTCCAAAGTTTGAATCACCAAATATTACTTTGGGTCCAAGGCTAGCTTTGAAGGATGTGAAATTGTCCTTGTTTCCTGTCATGTGCTTTGAGCACCCACTATCCAGATACCATTGCTGGTTTGATGTTGGATAGGTCTTCACCTGCACATAAAACAATTTATTTGTTTTTGACCCAGTTTACCTTGGGCTTAGGTTGATAACCTTTGAATTCAGAAATAAAAGACATCCCTGGTTAACTCTTATAGCCTTCAGGATGATATCTCCTTGGAGGTATTATCCATTCAGTATAAGGGTTAAATCTTTGGGATGAAGGACCCATAGGTTTGAAATTTGATTTACCTTTGAAAACGTTTTCAAAACTCTAATCTCTGCTCGACGATCCCTAAGCTGAGTTCGACGATCTTGGGTCAGATCGTCGAGCTCCGTTCGAAGATCGACTGTGGCAGAGTTCAGGGTTTAGAGATTGTCGACTTGAGTTCGACGATTTAGCCTGAGATCGTTGAGCTCCGTTCGGCGATCGTCTAGCTCTGTTCGATGATTTCTGTTGAACTCTTGTTTTCTTAGGTAAGTCAGAATTCTTCTTAGCTACCTCTACAACTCCCTTGCCTTTATCAGAGATAAACTTGATTGGGGTTGTTAATACTATAGGTTGGCTGGATGAAGAACACAAGCCCAGTGTACTATTGAATCTTGAGTTCACTGTGCTTGTGATGTCCATTAGTTTGATACTTCTCCCATTAAGGGATTATTCAAACTTTTTGGCCTCTGATAGTTCACTTGTTAGTGAGGTTATCTGCTCCCTACAACACTCCAACTCCTCAGAGAGTTTGAGGTTTTCTGATTTTAAAGAGCTGTGTTCATATAACTGAATTCTGAGAGAAATGATTTCCTTCTCAGATTTTAGTAAATCTAAACATAGTGCCTTAAACTCAGACTTGAAGTCCTCAGAATTGAAATCAAAAGAACTTATTACCTGCTTCTCTTCAGATTGAGTCTCTGATTCAGATTCTGACTCTTCTGCATCAGAATTTTGTTGAGAGGCATTGATAGCCATCATGCAGAATTCTTTTTCTTCAGCATCATCTTCATCATCACTAGAGTTGGATGAAGCTTCAAATTCTTCTTCTGTCTCACTCCAAGTTTCAACTACAAACCCCTTCCTGGTGTGTTTGTTCTTGCTGGAGGAGGGTTTGTCATTGTTGTTCTTCCTGAAGTCTTTGTCTTTTCTTCTTTCTTTCCTGTCCTTTTTGTCCTTATATTGATTTTCTGGACAGTCAGACACCATGTGGCCTGGTTTCCTGCATCCAAAACAAATAATCTCTTTGTTATTTGATTTGTCATACCTTGGCTTGTCATTCCCTCTGGCAGACTTTTTCCTGAAATCTTTCCTGGCCATTTTGTAAAATCTTTTGGCCAGTAGGCTTAGCAACTCTTCATTGCCTGTGACCTTGTCTTCAGGCTGATCTTCAATGGCTTTGAAAGCTATTGATTTTTCTTTTCTTGTAGTTGGTGAGGCAGCCTTCTGCTCTTCTTCTCTATTCTTGATGAGCAGCTCATAAGACTTGAGCTTTCCCAAGAGAGCTTCAGTTGTGATCTCATTTAGACTTTTGGCATCCTTGATTGGCTAGATCCTTGAGTCCCAAGTGCTTGGGAAGCACATTAGGATTTTATCATTTAGCTCAGTCAATGAGATCTCTTTGTCCAAAGTCTTCAGTTCATTGACTATAATGCTTAGTCTATTATACATATCTGCTACTGACTCAGCTTCTCCTTTCTTGAAGTTCTCATACTGGGTTATGAGATGAGATCTTCTATCTTTTCTCTCATCAGCAGATCCTGAGACTATCTCAGATAACTTGTTCCAGATGTCCTTTGCTGAGTTGCATTCAGCTACCTTTTGGAATATTTCATCAGACATAGTCTGGGCTAAAATATTCATTGCCTTAGCATCCGCCACTTTCCATTTCTTGATTTCTGCATCTGTTCTTGATGGAGGTGGAACAGCACTTGTACTTGTATTTTCTGGAGGTCTTGGACACACTGTCAAAACAGAATTGAAAATATCTTCATCAATAGAGTTCATGTACAGTCTAATCCTTGTCTTCGAAAGTACAAACTTAGTTAGATTCCACACTAGAGGTCTGGTGCTAGCATAATCTTTGTTTTGGGCCATGTTCTGTGAAGAAATAAATCTAACCACAAACTTAAAATAGATCTAACTATAGGGATCTTTGGGTTTAGGTGTTAGCCTGTGCAACCACTGAGGTGTGATATTTTAACCAACCTCCCTCTGATACCAATTGAAAGTGCAGGTTAGATCTGATATACTCTAGAGGGGGGGGGGTGAATAGAGTATGGTGCTTGCTAAAAACTTTTTTACAACTCTTGTTGTATTTCTAAGTGAACAGGGAAGCAAATAACATAAAGTATACACAACAACTAACTAAACAAAAAGCAATCACAGAACAATCACAAAACACAGCCAGAAAACAAAAGAAAATAAGCAACCAGAAGACACATGGATCTATAGTGGTTCCCCAACCAATCTGGGTACATCCACTCTTCTACCACCCTAGGTAGGAATCCACTGTAGGATGAGTTGATCAGATGTCCTGGGCACCAATGGGTTTTGATCAGGTCCCCCAAAACCAAACCCTCAAGTCTTTTGGAAGGAGACTTGCAACTAGAATAATTTTGAAGGGATTTAAAACCCTGTACAGGAATTAGAGAGAGGGTGATAGTGTCTTCTCTATCAACAGTCAGAGAGAAGACTTGTGGATTGATGTAGCAGCTTTTGTTCCCCCTGAGGTCTTGAATTGGTCAGGAATACTGGAGCACTGCTTTAGGGTGATAGGCCTTCAATGACCTAGAATGCCCGAACCAGAACTGTTCAGGAACTTCTTTGGCAGATTGATTGAATGTTGTCCTTTGAAGTTATCCTGTAAATAGAGAGAAGAAGAGTCTTGATTGAATTTAGTTGTTCTTCTTCATCTCCAAAAGTCCTCTGGTCAAGGCTGATTGCAGTCAAGAACTTTAGCTTTGAGAATGTTTGTTCTTCTGCAATTTTTGAGTATTTTATGTACTGTAATTCTTGAACTCTGCTTGATTCTGTTCTCTATCTGTGTCTCTGTGTATCCCTATCTTACTAACTGAGGAATCTTCAAACTTTTGAATGTCGAGCAGTAATTACAGTCGGCCTTGGAAAGAATCAGCAATCAATGACTTTCCTAACTGTCCCATGGAAAAATGGCATGTAATCGTCCATAGTCAATACGCGTTCTAACGGTAACATTCCGAGAAGATCTGGCATTAAATGTTCAGGAATCAGCGCCAATAAACGAGACAGGAACATTGAAGAAAACCTAATCTGGATTCGTCGAACAAAGAACACAATTCGTCGAGCTGAACTTGTGTTCGTCGAGCTGAGATTGAGTTCGTCGAGCTGAGCTTGATAGAGTTCGTCGACCAGACAATCTTCATTCATCTGATAGACAGTCTTCATTCATCGAGCTGAGAACCAAATTCGTCGACCTGAGAAAAGTTCTGGACTTAGACAAAATATTCTGTATCTGCTGAAATGTCGTGTCGACAAAAGTTGGTGTCGACAGATTGATCTTGGTGTCGACACAAATCCTCTGGTATCGACATAAGTTGGTGTCGACTGAAATCCTGGTATCGACATAAGTTGGTGTCGACTGAAATCCTGGTGTCGACACAAACTCTCTGGTGTCAACAGAAACCCTAAGTGTCGACACAGATTCTCTGAGTCCAGAAATCATCGAGTAGAGAATAGCATTCGTCGACCTGAGAAGCTGACTTCGTCGACCTGAGAAGTTGTGAACTTGAGGTCCAAGTTCGTCGAGCTCAGAATATAATTCGTCGATCGAAGCATGAAGCTAGACTTAGAAAAATTTGAAGTTCTCCTGACTTAGACTTGAAGTAGAAACTGAGTTTTCGTCGAACAGAGAACATAGGTCGTCGAGCTAAGCACTAAGAATTATCTCACGATCGTCGAGCGCAGAACTCCTTTCGTCGAGCTGAGTTCGATGAACGTCGAACTCACTTTACTTAGACTTGAAAACTTGTGAGTCTGGAGTCTCTGATGGTCTTGATGAAAGCTAGTCCATCCTGAGTTGAGCCTAAGGACTTAACCTAGACTCTAGGACACAAAATGACCCTGGCTATACATGATGGGTCACATCCTAAGTCACTGAACCTAGCCCAAATCAACTAGGGATCCAACACCCTACCTCAGGCACTCATCCCTATCTCAGCCTTAATAATTTAGGCTTACAACTCAGACATGTAAATCTCCGACACTCAGATCTATTACAGATCCTATAAGAATTAATGATGAAAAGTTGTTGATATCTTCAACCAGATGGAGAGAGAATTGGTTGAAGGCTTCCTGATCAGTTCTTGATAGAACTGATTTCTTAAGGATCAACCTGACTTATCTTTCTTCAAAGCTTCTTGAATCTGAACACAGTAGGGTTGATCTTCTTGATGTTGGAGTTGATCTTCAATCATCTTCCTTCAGAAATCAATCTGAATTCTTTAAGCAGACTGTTCAGAATCTGCCTTCACTGGATGAGAACTTCTCTCCTTCTTATTTTTCTCTCTCTTCAATCTGTTGACTTTTTCTTTCTCTTCTTATGGATTCTCAATACTTCAGAGATTATAATTGATTGACTTGATAACTTCTCTTTATTCTGTATCTGTTGTTCTTGTAGTTGTTATTGTTCTCTTCTTTAATTGTTGAGAAAGCATATCTATATATAGGCTTCATCCATGGTAACCGGCTGTTCCGGTTTCAAACAGTCTTCTGACACCTCTGACAGATGTGACAGCAATGTCAGTAATCACAGCTATCAAGTCTTCGCTTGTATGACTTCAGACTTCATTGAACTTTGACTCAGCAGCAGAGAATGTCGACTGAATTCTTCATATGTGTCGACACACATAGTCCATGTTTCGACACAAGTCATGTTGTTGTCGATACAGCTTCTGTGGAATGTGTCGACACAAGTCCTGTGTGTCGACACAAACACTCCTTATCTTGACAAAGTTGGTGTCGACAGAATTCTGGTGTGTGTCGACACAAGATCTGTGTGTCGACACAGTCATTGTCGACAGAATTCTGGAATGTGTAGACAGCTTCTCTTTGTGTCGACATAGCTCCGATAATGTCGACACAAGTTTGGCCCTTAGTGTCGACACAATGTTGTCGATATATTTTCTGTGTGTCGACACAAATTCTGGATGTCGACACAATCTGGCCCTTGATGTCGACACAGCCATTGTCGACAGATTTTCTGTGTGTCGACACAAATTCTGGATGTCGACACAATCTGGCCCTTGGTGTCGACACAGCCATTCCCATGTGTCGATACTTGTACTTAGAAAACTTTCCTTTCCATTTTCTTAACCTGCACAAGATAACTCAAAACAACATCAAATACAACTTGATGCATATCATTGAGTTAGGTGAGGTTTCTCCAAATCTGGTACATATTTTTCAATATATACAACAATCTCTCCCTATTTGTAGAAGTCATAACCCTTAGTCAATGATATACATCACATATAATAAAATTAATAATATGATGTAAAAAAAAAAATCAATGACAGGGAAACATATAAACAAAAACAAGTAAATAATATCGTCACAGAATATGATATAACAATATCAATCATGAATCATTGTTTTGTTTAAAACTTCATAATAGTTTGTTGACAATAGATTATGATGGCGTGCCCCTCCTCCACCATTTAAAGATGATGCTGACGATGCTGATGATGATCCTGTTGATAAGGCAATATGACGCAAGGACGTGAGGCGGCACGATGATGCTAACGGAAGGCTACGCTACAACCTCCGCCCGCGACGTGCTACCGCCACGACAACGCATTAGCTTTATTTATTTCCTTTTCTTGCACTCTATTTTATATTTGGAATATAAAATTATCCTATGTTTACGTGATAATTTTATATTCATTGCATGTGTTGTTATTTTTTCATTTTGAACTATTTTAGTATTGGTGTGCAATTAGCCATTCGGATGGATGAGATTAAATCTCCATCATGAAGGGCTAAGGCTTGTTTGTAACTCCTATATAAGGAGGCTTTGTTATGAGATCATTAGAAAGAATTGAAAACCTAATCTCCTTTGAGAAATTTTGGCCAAGAGGAGCCTTCTCCTAGCCGCCGCCCCCCCTAGCTTGTGGTGTGAAGCCGCCGCCCCCTTGCTCCCCCATCCGTTCGGTGCGACTCCGGCGCGGCTTCCTTTGGTGCGACTCCTTGGAAGAAGGTTGCAAACCATTCGATGTGACGTCGGTGGATCCATGGAGAGAGTGATTCTCCAACAGTTATCTTGTGTGAAAGCTTTTCGGTTGGGTAATCTCTTCCCCCTCCCTTGTGTGATTTCTTCTCTTTAGTTGTGGTGGTTTTCGCAAATCGTTTTCTCCGGATCGTTAATTTAATCGCTGCAAGTTTTGAATCGAAATCGCCATTGCAAGGCTTTTTATTTCCGGATCGGGTGCATCCTATTTGCCGAAACGGATCTTGGCCTATAGCCTTGGTCTTGTTCTCAAAAAGGAGTGGCAACCTTTGTGTTTTCTTGGGGAATATTCCGACTCAAATTTCCGATCGTTGTTTTCGAGTCGACCATTCCTCCTTTGTTGTTTGTGCTGCGTTTTGTGACGAGGAACTATTGTGGGCGATAGGTGCTGTGTAGGTGCGGTAGATCTACGACGTGTAGAGCAGAGATAGAGCGTTATATCCGTGGAGATCTCCGATCTGACATCCCTACATAAGATTACATGGAGTTTAAAACTGAAAATTACAATGTTTTATAATCTAGTTAATCTATCCTAAGGTTGATCAGGCTCTTTGACCACTATGCCTTTTCCAGATTGGATCTTCGCTTGTACTGGAGCTTCAGTTTCTTCAGCTGGCTTCTTGCCTTTGAGATCCTTCTTTTTAAGTTCTTCTGCCTTGACTCTTTGCCTTTCAAAAAAGTGAAAAGGCTTAGGAAAGTATTTACTGGGTTCTACTGATGTCGCAGGTATTCTCCCAGCCCTGTGAACCCTTCTGAACTGCTGAATAACATCTTGTCTTTGCAGATATTTATTCCACTCAACTTCAGAATACCACTTGCCTCTATCATGAATTTTGTCTTTGACAGCTTGTCAGACAGTGAGTATAATATTTCTGGAGGTTGGACTCCATCTTTCAAAATCACGCTTCAGCTCAGCCTGCTCTCTAAATATTTTCTTTGAAAGTTGAGCTTCTTGCTCTTTATTCAGTACTGCTTCTGACATTTCCACTTTCTCAAATATAACATTCTTAGTAGCCTCGGGAGGGTTATACATCTGGTGAACCAGTTGTTGAATTTTCTCAAAGTGTGAAGGGGGATATATGATTTGAGCTACCTCCTGCTGACCCCCTTCAAATCCTGCAGTTTGAATACCTGACTCAGCTGTATTATCATCATCACATAGGGGAGGATAACCCAGAGTTGCTCTAACAGCATTTGTTATCCATTTAGCATGCTCTGAACTAGCATTGACTATCAACCTCTCCCCCTTTATGACTTCTCTTTCAATATAATCCCTATGATCATTCTTTTGGAACCTTATTTTATAAACCATATAATTGGTTCCCTCTGTAAAATAGGCTTTAAACCTTTGTAGCTGAGCAGATATAATCTTCTGAGAGGCTTGAAGTGCAGATTGGAAAGTGGCTAAATCTTCTTGAAATTTCTTATCAAACTCTGACTTTTCTTTAGCCCTTTCCTCAGTTAATGCAGTTGCTTTATTCTTTAATTCAGTAACAATCACATTATGTGATTCAGTAAGATTATCATTCATTCTAAGTTGATTTTCTAAGACATCCTTGCTTGATCACTATATCATCAATCTGTGTCCTTACCTCTTGTTGCTATTTTGCCAGATAAACTACAACATTACCTCCTTTATGGAAGTAATCTGTCATCTCTTTCTTATGCTGGTTTACCTCAAATCGGATTGATTTTATATCTAGAGCCAAAGAGAACTGTAGATCCTTATGGCTTTCATCCATATATTTTTCCATGGCTGCTCTTTGCTCATCCATTTTAATTTGCATAGCAACCAACAATGGACTAAAATCAATTGTTGGTGTTGAGGGTTGTGAGGCTATCTGTAAAGCTTTCTTATAATTTGAGCATTTCTTCTTGTAAACCATCAATTTTCTCTTCTTTGCTCTTTGTGCTTCTCCATCATCTGATTCTGAAGAACTTTCTAGATTTACTGTGTCCTTTGGACTTAAGGGGAGCTCCTTATCAGCTCTTGGCAACTCCCCCTGAGTCCTTGGCTCCTCCCCCTCAGTTCTTGGCACAACTTCCTCAGTTCTTACTTCTTGTAAATCAGGGAATTATTCCTCAAGAGTAAATTCTTGTTGTAGTTGAACTGGAGAAATATCTATATCTTGAACATTTAATGGAATATCATCTAATGCAAATGTATTATCCATAGATACATCCTGTGCAGGGATGTTGTCATGGGGTGTTTGTTCAACATTAGTTAGAAGAACAGTGAGTGAATCTGGCCCAGTAACTAGTATAGTTTGATTAATATCCTTTATTACATCAAGAATTATTTGAGTGGTTGTTTCACTCTCTAAAGCAGCTTGCTCTTTCTCTGGAGCACTTTCTGGAGGCAATACTTCTTATTGAGCTGGGGAAAGTTCATTGGCTCCCCCTAGAGGAGGCACATCCTGAACTTGATCTAGTGGGATGGTGGTTTCTGGAATATACTCCCCCAGCTATTGACTATCATCTACATTCTTAGGAGCAGATGATTTCCTTATAGATTCTTGTTGGTCTTCATCTGAACTGAAGATTACTTGTTCTTCTGAATCACTAGAAGATCTAGGCTTCTTGGGGGTTGTCTTTTTCTTTTACAGTGGTGGTTGTTTCTGTGGTGTAGAACCATCTTTTGTCAAAAGTCTTTCCCACCTGGATAATATTTTCATGTCCATCCTTCTCATGTGTTTTATTCTAGAACCAGTTGTGTGGTTTAGTATTTCAGGAATAGTTATTGCCAGATATAAACTTAGAATTCTACCTAGATTAGGTTTCTTCAGGCTTTCCTTGATCTTATCAAAAATTACTGCATACCAGTTAGTTTTTATTCTAAAAATGACTCTGGTCATCAAGCTGAACATATAGGCTGAGATCCTATAATGTCCACATGGTTTGCAGAGAATTACTTTGCCCATTATATTTGAGAGGAACTTTCCTTGTGATTTCATTCCTTTCCTTTGCATGGATGATTCAATCATAGTGGTGGGATCCAGGACACACCTGTAACACCCCCTATCCGTCGCATAGTATATAGCAGTAGGTCCGGCCGGGGCCCGACGCCATATACTACAGACAGACTGGGTGGTTACTCATGGAAACCATCCAACCAATCATAACGTCCTACACAGAGCATTCTAGCAGAAGTAGTTTAATAAGAGTTGCAACAAAGAACCCAGAACTAAAGCATGAATGCCACTAACACCAAATAAGAATGTTATAAATACACCAGTACAAGACTTAAGGCCTTACAAAATTGTTCACTTCATATTACATGTTTTACAAACCACGGCACGCAGGCCGGTCATACATGAATAAAGAAGTAAACACTCCAATTAGGCCTTCGAGGGCCGGCTTCGCAAAATGGGCTTTAGCCCGCTATTGACCGCTTGGTCAAGCAGCACCTGCAAGCAACAAACCACCGCACGGTGGCAAAACAAGGCAACGGTCAGCAATGCTGACCAAATTATAACGATCCCGCCCCCAACTCGGGGCGGCGATGCTCCTTCCCTGCAATTTTATTAGCACAAGCGAGCAATATACTAATATTCATTTCATCACAGGCGTAGGCTCACACGGCCACACACCCCATGCACTCAGGGTACCTTCTTGGTGAACCGGTCGATGTCACGTCAGTTAAAGCCATAGACATTCCGGGCCCACCACCGCCACTTTGACGGCCAAACATATGAGCAATTTGTCTTCCCGGCATGGGTCACGATAATTTAAGCCATAGACCGCCGAAGACCCTCATCTATGCCAACGGCAAGTGTCACGTAACCTTAGGTCTCTTTAACCCGAACGACATAGATATGGGTACGGTTCCATCTAACCCGTGCTCACGTCGCAGCGATAATTTAAGCCATATGCGCAGGTCAAACTTCTCCCGAGTCACATTTTCGTCACACAATTTCACATAACTCGGTTATGTTCAAGTTGGCTCTCAGGCCTCCAAGTCGGCAAGATCACGTATCCGCCCAGTTTTCCGGGTGCACCTTTGGGTTAATCCCCAAGGCTCCCTGTTGCAATCTACCATATAGAAAACCCGAAAAACAATCAATCGCACGGAGTGTTCTCCGGCATTTATGCAATGCAACATCACCGATCCAGACCAACATGTCCGGGTTTGCTTCACACATCATGTCTATGTTCGTTCTCGCTTACAGACTCTAAATAACGTGGACTTCACATATCTACCCGAAGGAACGCCTCCAACTCACCGTAAACTCGCGAGAGCGGGCTTCCTATGCAAAGAAGGAGAGCTACACATGCTCAAGATGAGGATCGTTACCCTTGCATTCTTCTTTGGCGCCATGGAAAAGTAAGCGGATGAAAAGCACCGCACTAGCTTTATCTCTGTGGATCCGGAGTCGGCTCGCGATTTGGACCTTCGAAGCTCCTCCAATGGCCGGATCTAGCTTCTTCTTCCTTCCTTGGCTCTCCTATCTCTAAGCTTTAGAAAGATAACAACTCATGAAAAGTGAGGGTTTCTAAGGCCCTATCCCGGGTATATCCCATCAGGAACAACCCCCAGTCGTTGGATCACCAATTAAAGAAACAAACGGCTTTGATTCGGGACTGAAATCTCTAATCTGGACCGAACACGGCCTGGCACACGCCCGTGTCCAGGGCTGTGTGCCTCATTCTCCGTCAAAATCGACTCGCCTGGAACAACACAGGGGCATCGAACACGCCCGGGTTCAACCTGACACGCCCGTGTTCCACCTGACACGGCCGTGTGGCCGGCCGTGTACCCCCATCGATTTTACCCGAAAACAACCCGAGCACTGCACGTTTTCTCGGACACGCCCGTGTCCTTGCCCGTATCTACCTCAACACGCCTGGGCTCCAGGCCGTGTAGACGGTCTCGACACTCGACACTTCGTCGAGCGAAGATCGTCGACCTAACGACACGATCTTGGACACTCCCGTGTCCTAGGCCGTGTGCCTTGTCTCGAAACATCGTCGAGCAAAATTCGTCGACTCCCGGGATGAGTGTCGACACGGGTCTACACACCCTGCGACATGCCCGTGTCATAGGCTGTGTGCCATGTCTCGACACTTCATCGAGCGCAGAGTGTCGACTTCGCGGGCTGAGTGTCGATACGGGTCGACACGCCCTGCGACACGCCCGTGTCGCAGGCCGTGTGCCCAGTCTCGACACAATGTCGAGAGCAAAATGTCGACTTCGCCGGCTGAGTGTCGACACAAGCCTGACACGGCCTGGGACACACTCGTATCCCAGGCCGTGTGCCTCCTTCCAGAACCCAAAACTGGCCCAAAACGCCCCCCGTCGCTCTTTTGAGTTTCGGGGCGTTACAACTCTCCCTCTCTTAAAAGAATTTCGTCCACGAAACTATATAAAGGAAAGACATGTACAAAACCAAAATTTGTACCTGAGCGGAACAACTTCGGATACTCGTTAAGCATAGTCTGTTCTCGCTCCCATGAGAGCTCCTCACGACCGCAATTGTCCCATCGGACTTTAACCATCCTGATCTCTTTATTGCGTAGCCGCTTGACCTCCGAGTCCTCAATCCACTAACCACCGGCACTTGATCAACCGTGATCACTTGCGTAGGCTCTTGTACCGCCTTCCGAAGCACCGAAATATGGAATACATCATGTAATCCACCAAGCTCCACTAAAAGCTTCAACCGATAGGCCGCTTCACCAACTCGCTCCAGAACCTCAAATGGCCCAAGGTACCTCGGGCTTAGCTTTTTCAATCGCCGCACCCGCGAGACACCCTTGAACGGCTTGATCTTTAAGTACACATAGTCTCCCACAGCGAACTCCACGTTCCTGTACTTGGCATTATAGTACTTCGCTTGCCGGTCCTGAGCGATAAGCAACCTCTCCTGAATGGTTCTCACCAAAGAAGTAGCATCCTCCACTTATAATCACTTATACAACTTGACTCACCCATTTCCAGCCAGGACAACGGGGTGCGACATCTTCTACCATATAAAGATGGTATTCCAATTGCTTTTCAAAGTCCAAGACACACATGCGGTGCATGTTTACCATAGTTCTATTGACCCTCTCGGTCTGCCCATCCGTTTGCGGATGAAAGGCTGTGCTGAATTTTAACTTTGTCCCTAACAATTGCTGCACAAGCCTCCTATCATTGGACGTGAACCACCCTTCTCGTTCACTCACGATGCTGCGGGGCAAACCGTGAAGCCATACTATATTATCCACATATAATTTTGCTAACTTCTCCACCGGATCATCCTTCCTATGCGGAATGAAATGAGACACCTTCGTTAACCGGTCCACGACCACAAAAATGGTGTCGTTCCCCTTTTGCGACCTTGGCAAACCGTGCACAAAGTCCATAGAGATGTCGTCAAATTTCCACTCCGGAATAGGCAAGGACTTTAGAAATCCTCCCAGCTTTTGGCACTCCGCCTTCACCAAGGCGCAAGTTTGGCACTTCGCTACGTAGAGCTCCACATCTTTCTTCAAACCCGGCCACCAAAACAGTTTCTTGACATCGCGGTACCTCTTCGTGCTCCCCGGGTGAATTGAGTACTTGGTATGGTGCGCCCCGTACAACAATTCCACCCGCAAACTACCCACACTTGGGACGCACAGACGACCGTCTTTCCAAAGCAATCCATCCTCCACAACGAATTGGGAATTTGACCCATCCAGAGCCTCTACCATGAACTGCTTCATATGGACATCCATATCCAAAGCCTGCCGAATCTGATCAGCCAGGTCATATTGGACTTCAGTCCAATGCAGTACTGTTTCAGCACTTGATTGCCTATCCACACAAACAATCTCCAACGCCTCCAACTCCCGCACCAACCGCTCATCATGCACCGATAGCCATTTGGCTTGAGCTGGGCCTCGACGACTCAACTCGTCCGCAACCGCATTCCCTTTACCAGGCACGTAGTGGATCTTGAATATATAGTCTCCCAAAAGCTCCATCCATCTACGCTGCCGTATATTCAGATCCTTTTGATCAATCAGATACTTCACGCTCTTGTGACCGGCGTAGATATCCATCTTCACACCGTAGAAAATTATGCCTTCACAGCTTCAAGGTAAAACTCACGGCCGCTAACAACAAGTCATGGACCGGATAGTTCCTCTCGTGCACTTTTGGCTGTCTCGCGCCATAAGCTATTACACTTCTGTGTTGCAGTAGCACGCAACCAAAACCGCTGCCCGAAGCATCGCTATTAAATATCATAGCCTTCGGTCCCACTCGGTGAAGTCAGCACAGGCGTCGTGGTCAACCGACATTTCAACTCCTCAAAAGCTCGTGCGCACTCCGGCGTCCAAAAGAACTTCTGCTCCTTCCTCGTCAAAGTAGTGAGGGGTAACGCTATACGCGAGAAGTTTTCCACGAAGCGCCTGTAATAGCCGGCAAGCCCAGCCGGCAAGCCCCAGAAAGCTCCGGACTCCCGCTACCGTAGAAAGCTCAAGCCACTTCCGCATCGCAATAATCTTCGCCGGATCCACTGCAATGCCTTCCTCACTCACTATAAGACCGAGGATGCCACTGAGGATGACCAAAACTCGCAATTCAAGAACTTGGCATACAACTGATTCCTCCTTAGCATCTCCAAAACCAAAAGAAGATGCTTGAAGTGATCTTCCTTACTCTGCGAGTACACCAGAATATCGTCGACGAAGACGATCACAAAATGGTACAAGTACTCCCAGAAGGTCCTGTTCATCAAATCTATGAACACAAACGGCGCATTAGTCAGCCCAAACGGCATGACCGTAAACTCGTAACGCCTGTATCCTGTACTGAACGTTATCTTAGGGATATCACTCTCCCTTATCTAATTTAAAGTACGTCGTTGACCCGACCAACTGATCAAAAAGATCATCAATCCGGGGGATCGGGTACTTGTTATTTTCCGTCAACTTGTTGAGCGCCCGATAATAAATACATAGCCTCAAGCTTCCGCCCTTCTTCTTAATAAAGAGGGTCGGTGCGCTCCAAGGCGAAGGACTTGGACGCACATACCCTTGCTCCAACAACTTTTAGAAGTTTCACCTTCAGCTCCGCCATTTCCTTAGGCGCTAGCCGATATGGAGAGCGTGACACAGGCATGCACCCGGTACTAGCTCAATCATGAAATCTATCTCCTGTTGAGGCAGGGCTCCAGGAAGATCTCTAGGGAACACATCAGGGTACTCCGATACCACTGAAATATTAACCAACGCGGGCTTCGGCTTTGCAACCTCCACTAGTGTACAGAATAGCTCTGCACCAGCACGAACCGCCTTCACCACCTGAAGAGCAGACACCAACGTCTTGCTCGACCTCTTCGAGCCCGTAAAGGTCATCTCACGACTTGTTCCCCTCTTGAATTCCTTACTACCGCAATCTATATAGGCTTGCTGCTCCGAGAGCCAGTCCATGCCAAACATAATGTCGAACTCCACCAACAGAAGTAATGACGCTTGCAGATCGTACTCCTAATTCCCAATCGAAAACTAAGCGCAACAGATACTACCCGCGCGCATTGAGCGCCATTGGACCATAACACATCCAATTTGTCTCTTACCATCGAAGGAGGTACTCCGACGCGTAAAAACAATTCCTAAATAAAGGAATGCGAAGCTTCGTTGACACGAACGGTGCTCTTGCCGAATAAACGAAAATCAGAACAAATCTTAGCACAAGTAGTTCTAAGCTAACATGCACAAGGGCGACAAGTTTTCAAGGCTAAACTGCTATAACTTTAATCCATACCTGTCGTCACGACAGCATGCTTCTTCTCGGACTTTGGACGTCTGCTCTAGCAGTCTCGGGCAAAGTGCCCCGGTTTTCCACAAGTGAAACATGCGCTCGGGGTTCGACCCGTAGTCACCCCAGAAGCACCAGAAGGAGCTTGACCCGAAGTCCTATGCTTCTTATACCATTTTTGATATCCAGACTTTGAGGTGTTCGGCACTTTGAATGCCGTCTCCGTTGCACTAAAGTCCTTGATTGCTCCTGACATAGCTTTCTTGGCCTTCTGAGCACCTTTCCAACAGTCTCGGGCAAAGTGCCCTTTATTTCCACAAGTAAAACATGTGTAAGTAGCTTATCTAGTTGATGCCATCGCCCCTTTCTCCAGCATTCCAACGGATGCAACTCTTATGGGGCTTGCATAGTTCGATACCATGGTCGCTGGCATCGGGAGGGTCTTCCTCAAATCTGCCTCCAAAGATCTAGCTGATTCCAGCAAGGCTCGGAATCCCAATAACTTTGGTCCTAGTAGTAGAACTCGTAACTCGTCGTGCAGGCCATTATAAAACCTATCGACTGTAGCTTGCTCATTATCCAACTCGAAGCATGGGTAGCGGCTTATCATAAGAAATGCTTACAAGTATTCCTCAACTGTGTGCGCTCCCTGCATTAAATGCATATTCAGCTGTTGCCCTGATGGTCTACCAAAGGTCATCTGCTCCATCACGCCAACCGGCGTTGAAGTCACAACAGGGGCACAGGGTTGTACATTTCCTCCAAGATGTGCACCCGTCACAGCGAACACCGCTTCAACGATCCTTCTAACGGTTTCATACGAAGGAGGACTCTCAAACATCTCAACGGGCGCACTATACTCCTCAGAAACCGGACATTCTGGCGGTCCAGCACCGCTTCTGGTCACCTATAGTGGTGCAAAACATCATTAAGCGACCAAATAAAATTGCAAATAGCAATTATGTGAACACGCAGGTTCCTCAAATACGTGTATTTTCATTCCTAAATGGACATTCATGGGTTCTTTTACTGTTATAACGATGACGCACACACATGTGGCTCACCACCCCTTAAAATGAATTCGTCCAAGAATTCATTTTAAGCCCGACCAAAACCAGTAGTCTGATACCAAATTGTAACACCCCCTATCCGTCGCATAGCATATAGTAGTAGGTCCGGCCGGGGCCCGACGCCATATACTACAGACAGACCGGGTGGTTACTCAGGGAAACCATCCAACCAATCATAACGTCCTACACAGAGCATTCTAGCGGAAGCAGTTTAATAAGAGTTGCAACAAAGAACCCAGAACTAAAACATGAATGTCCACTAATACCAAATATGAATGTTATAAATACACCAGTACAAGGCTTAAGGCCTTACAAAATTGTTCACTTCATATTACATGTTTTACAAACCACGGCACGCAGGCCGGTCATACATGAATAAAGAAGTAAACACTCCAATTAGGCCTTCGAGGGCCGGCTTCGCAAAATGGGCTTTAGCCCGCTATTTACTGCTTGGTCCAGCAGCACCTGCAAGAAACAAACCACCGCACGGTGGCAAAACAAGGCAACGGTCTGCAATGCTGACCAAATTATAACGATCCTGCCCCCAACTCGGGGTGGCTATGCTCCATCCCTACAATTTTATTAGCACAAGAGAGCAATATACTAATATTCATTTCATCACAGGCGTAGGCTCACACGGCCACACACCCCATGCACTTAGAGCACCTTCTCGGTGAACCGATCGATGTCACGTCAGTTAAAACCATAGACATTCCGGGCCCACCACCGCCACTTTGACGGCCAAACATATGAGCAATTTGTCTTCCCGGCATGGGTCACGATAATTTAAGCCATAGACCGCCGAAGACCCTCATCTATGCCAACGACAAGTTCCACGTAACCTTAGGTCTCTTTAACCCGAACGACATAGATATGGCTACGGTTCCATCTAACCCGTGCTCACGTCGCAACGATAATTTAAGCCATATGCGCAGGTCAAACTTATCCCGAGTCCCATTTTCGTCACATAATTTCACATAACTCGGTTATGTTCAAGTTGGCTCTCAGGCCTCCAAGTTGGCAAGATCACGTATCCGCCCAGTTTTCCGGCTGCACCTTTGGGTTAATCCCCAAGGCTCCCTGTTGCAATCTACCATGTAGAAAACCCGAAAAACAATCAATCACACGGAGTCTTCTCCGGTATTTATGCAATGCAACATCACCGATCCAGACCAACATGTCCGGGTAGGCTTCACACATCATGCCTATGTCCGTTCTCGCTTACGGACTCTAAAAAACGGGGACTTCACATATCTACCCGAAGGAACGCCTCCAACTCACCGCAAACTCGCGAGAGCGGGCTTCCTATGCAAAGAAGGAGAGCTACACATGCTCATGATGAGGATCATTACCCTTGCGTTCTTATTTGGCACCATGGAAAAGTAAGCGGATCAAAAGCACCGCACTAGCTTTGCCTCCATGGATCCGGAGTCGTCTCGCGATTTGGAGCTTCGAAGCTCCTCCAATGGCTGGATCTAGCTTCTTCATCCTTCCTTGGATCTCCTCTCTCTCTAAGCTTTAGAAAGATAACAAATCATGAAAAGTGAGGGTTTCTAAGGCCCAGTCCCGGGTATATCCCATCAGGAACAACCCCCAGCCGTTGGATCACCAATTAAAGAAACGAACGGCTTTGATTCGGGACAGAAATGTCCAATCTGAACCGAACACGGCCTGACACACGCCCGTGTCCAGGGCCGTGTGCCTCATTCGCCGTCAAAATCGACCCGCCTGGAACAACACACGGGCATCGAACACTCTCGTGTTCGACCTGACACGCCCGTGTTCCACCTAACACGGCCGTGTGGCCGGGCGTGTACCCCCATCGATTTAACCCGAAAACAACCCGAGCACTGCACAGGATTTAGGACACGCCCGTGTCCTTGCCTGTGTCTACCTCAACACGCATGGGCTCCAGGCCGTGTACACGGTCTCGACACTCGACACTTCGTCGAGCGAAGATCGTCGACCTAACGACACGGCCTTGGACACACCCGTATCCTAGGCCGTGTGCCTTGTCTCGACACATCGTCGAGCAAAATTCGTCGACTCCCGGGACGAGTGTCGACACGGGTCGACACGCCCTGCGACACACCCGTGTCGCAGGCCGTGTGCCATGTCTCGAAACTTCATCGAGCGCAGAGTGTCGACTTCGCGGGCTCAGTGTCGACATAGGTCGACACGCCCTGCGACACGCCCGTGTCGCAGGCCGTGTGCCCAGTCTCGACACAATGTCGAGAGCAAAATGTCGACTTCGCCGGCTGAGTGTCGACACAAGCTTGATATGCCCTGGGACAGGCCCGTGTCCCAGGCCGTGTGCCTCCTGCCAGAACCCAAAACTGGCCCAAAACGTCCCGCATCACTCTTTTGAGTTTCGGGGCGTTACAACACCATTGAAGAGCTTCTTTGGTCATTGAAGATGTAACTTCATCACCTTCCCGAGTCCTGGGAAATTGAAGTGTTTTCCTCATACATTTTTTTGCTAAGTTTCACCTTGCAGCCTTGAATTGATGACCTAATCTTCAATCCAGTTAAATCCAGGGTTGCTTTTGCATAGAATTCAAGAATCTCCGTCTTCCAGATCTTGGTCGGTTCTGAAACTAGATATTCTAAACCATTTTCTTAGATTAGGGTTATCACATCTCGAATCTCAATCTCTGCACTCTCAAAGGCATTGCGAACTAACTCATAGCCTTCGTTGATGTTGGTCTCCAACTTTGGCGCCATTGATGACGAGAAATTTAAGGAGAAGAGAGATGAAGGTTTGTCGACTCAAGGTTTGGGTCTCGAAAATGTTGAGTGCTTAGTCGTCAAATTTGTTCTGTGACCTATTTATATGTTTGTCAACATAGAAGGCCAAAAGGCGGGATAATAGATACTTAATGTGTCGACACTGTAGAGAGTGTGTCGACACAGACTTCTAATGTCTCGACAGAGTCATACAACACTAACCTCTGAGTGTCGACACCACTATCTCAGCACTATTTTGTTGTGTCGACACAACTTATCTTAAGTGTCGACACAAACTACTATATGTCGACACAAAGTTCCCTTTGTGTCGACAAAAACTTCTATATGTCAACATTGAATTACTTAGTCAGATTTACCAAGTTATTCTAGGTTTAACATGCCTAATTCAATTTTGAAATAATTGAACTTAGTTTCATCTAGTGGTTTAGTAAACATGTCAGGAATTTGATTATTTGTGGTGACAAATTTCAAACAAATATCTTGTTTTTCAACATGCTCTCTAATGAAGTGAAATCTAATTTCTATATGCTTTATTCTGCTATATGATACAGGGTTTTTAGCAATAGAAATAGCACTTGTAGAATCACAAAATAGTGGATTTCTACTTACCTTGAGACCATAGTCTTCAAGTTGATGTTGAATCTATAAAAGCTGAGCATAGCTGCTGCCTGCAGCAATATACTCAGACTCTGCAGTGGAAATTGCCACACTAGTCTGCGTCTTACTGCTCCATGATACTAGTCTACCACCTAGAAACTGACATGTGCCAGTAGTACTCTTTCTATCTTCTTTGCAACCTGCAAAGTCTGCATCTGAAAAAACCAGACAGTAGAAAGTCTCTATTCTTAGGCTATCAAAGACCAAGATTAGGTGTGCCCTTAAGATATCTCAATATTCTTTTAAGAGCAGTATAATGAGATTCTTTAGGGCTTGCTTGGTACCTAAAACAGACACATGTAGCATACATAATGTCTGGTCTACTAGCAGTTAAGTATAGGAGGGAGCCAATTATCCCTCTATACAAAACTCATCTACAGTTTTTCCTGTATCATCTTTGCCTAAAGACATACTTATCCCCATTGGAGTTCTCATGGTGGTGGATGACTCCATACCATATTTCTTAATTAACTCATTGGTGAACTTAACCTGTGATATGGACAATCCCTCATCAGTCTGTCTTACTTGGAGTCCCAAGAAGAATTTGAGCTCACCCATATAGCTCATCTCAAACTTCCCTTGCAGAAGTTTTGCAAACTTCCTACAAAGGTTGTTTTCTGTAGATCCAAAGATTATGTCATCAACATAAATCTGTACTAGGATCATCTTGCCCTTTGACTCCCTAAGGAATAGAGTTTTGTCTATTTTCCCCCTTGAAAATTTATTTTCAATGAGGAAAGTAGACAATGTTTCATACCAAGCCCTAGGGCCTTGTTTCAAACCATATAAGGCTTTCTTAAATCTATAAACAAAATTAGGATAAAGTGGATCAACAAAACCTGAGGGCTGATGAACATAGACTTCTTCTTTCATATTATCATTTAGGAAAGCTGACTTGACATCCATTTGGTACACTTTGAAACCTTGGAAAACATCAAAGGCAAGGAATAGCCTTATTGCTTCCAACCTTGCCACTGGGGCAAAGGTCTGATCAAAGTCAATGCCCTCTTCCTGTCTATAACCTTTGGAAACCAGTCTTGCTTTGTTCTTCACTATTATGCCATTTTCATCCAGTTTGTTCCTATAGATCCACTTTGTCTCAAAAATGTTATGATCCTTTGGTTTTGGAACCAGCTCTCATACTTTACACCTTGTGAATTGATTCAGCTCCTCCTGCATTGCATGAATCCAGTTGGAGTCTTGTATGGCTTCTTAAAATCTTTTTGGTTCCAACTGTGACAGGAAACTTGAGCAAAGCACTGTGTTCATGTGTTTGCTTTTGGTTTGCACACCATGTCTGGGATCACCAATGATTTGGTGTGTAGGATGATCCTTTAGATTCCTTATTGCTGGAGGCATTCTATCAGCAATTTGAACTTCTTCAATTTCATCACCAGGCTGAACTTCATTATCTTTAATGTCAGATTGTTGACCTTGTACTCCTCCTAGACAACAACCATCATTTTCCACATCCTGCCTTGCAGTTTGGACTTAATTAATGGTCAACATGTCCAACTTTTCTTTTAAACCTGTTGAGCTACAAGGATTGCTAGACAACTCACAGTTAATTAGCTCAGATTCATCAAACACTACATGAACTGATTCTTCTACAACTTATGTAGTCAAGTTGTAGATCCTATATGTCTTATGATTGTTGGTGTACCCAACAAATATCCCTTCTTGGTATTTGGCAGCAAACTTATTTAGGTGAGACTTGCCAGTGTTAAGCACATAACACCTGCTACCAAAGATCCTAAAGTAGGATATTTTTGGTTTTCTGCCCTTCATTATCTCATAGGGAGTCTTTTTGTGGTTCTTAGTTGTAGATGCTCTATTGAGAACATGACAAGCAGTAGTTACTACATCAGCCCAGAAATATTCTGGGAGTGAAGTGTCACTGAGTAGAGTTCTACAAGCCTCAATGAGAGTTCTATTCCTTCTTTCAGTAACTCCATTTTGCTGAGGTATTCTAGGTGAGGAGAATTCTTGATGAATCCCTAGTTCTTCACAAAACCTTATCATACACTCAGACTGAAATTCAGTTCCATGGTCACTTCTGATTTTGACCACTGAATTGTTAAATTCATTCTGAATTTGTTTACCAAAGTTATAAAAGACAGTAGGGGTTTTAGATTTCTGTCTCAAAAAGAAAACTCATGTATATCTAGAATAGTCATCTACTACCACAAAAGTATAGACTTTCCTACCTAGACTATGAACTGGCATCAGACCAAATAGATCCATATGTAGGAGGTACAAACACCTCACAGAGTCTTTGGTATCAAGACTATGAAAAGAGGATTTGGTCTGCTTGCCTTTTTGACAAGCTGAGCATATACACTCTTTTATGCACTTAAATTGAGGACCATTCCTCACTAACTCTAAACTATAGAGCTGGCATATAGTCTTATAGTTCAGATGAGCTAGCCTCTTGTGCCATTGGACACAGTGAGATTCTTTCTCATCTGGAACTAAACATACAGGAGATTTCATGTCTACAAAATCAAAATTTAAACAATAAACATTCCCTTTCCTATAACCAGACAAGATCACCTTCTGATCACTTGTCCTTTTGATCTGACACCCATTCTTAATAAATGAAATGTCATACCCAAGATCACTCAGCTGACTTATGCTTATAAAGTTATGTTTCAAACCTTTTACATAAGCCACTTGAGTGATTGTTATAGAACTAGAAGAAATATTACCAAACCATTTTATGACCCCTTTTTCTGATACACCAAATATCACTTTCGGTCCATTCTCTATGGGAGTACAGTCCTTTAACATTCTCCTTGTTCCAGTCATGTGTCGAGAACATCCACTGTCCAAGTACCATATAACAATATGGCAACTTGGAGCCACCTGCAGCAAATAAAATTAATTTACCATAGAACCCCAATTTTTATTGGGTTCTAGGTTCATGTTAGAATGAAACTTGATATTCTTACCAGCAGCCTTCCTCACAGGTAAGCTGACATTCTTTCTGACACTGGTGTTGTGCCAGCAATCCATGGCATAATGTCATATCTTACCACATCACCAACACTCATATCTATTATACCTCTTTCTAGGTATAGTTTTAACAACATTGATGTTAGCTGTTCTTAACATTGTTGGTACAGTAGTTCTTTGCTTGAATGCTGGAGCTACACCCTTGTCATTTAGAATTTCAGGCTTACCGAAATCATGTATGATATCATGATCATATTTATTAGTTGGTTGTCATACTTTTCTGAAGTAAATGGGGGGTTTGAAGGCTAGATGTTGTACTGGGGCTTTGTCTTTTCTTTTGGAATTGGCAGCCCTTGCATTTCCGTCAAAGCCCAATCCAGTATTACCCTTTTTAGGAATAAAGTCATCAATTAAAGGTAAAACTGATTTTGGCTTAGAGAACTTAGCCACCAGATCCTTTTCCTTCTGAAATTTGACTTCCAAAATTTTGATTTGATCATTCTTGAATGTAATAGTACCCATCTAAATAACAGTTATATTTTTCAGTTTGGCTACTTCATTCATCTTTAGATCCAGTAGTTTTTCTGAGTCTAATGCAGCCATCTTAAGGTCAACAATTTCCTTGGCCTGTGCTTTATTTAGGATTCTGCTTTTCTTAAGTGCTTGCAGCAGGTCACCATATTCATCAATAAGTTGATGAACATCTCCTTCAGATTCAGATTCATCTACATCTCTTGATGCAGATGCTTCTGATTCTGAACCAGTATAGTAATCAAAATCTATTGAAGAATTATTTACCTTACTAGATCCAGGCTGATCCTGGAACTGATCTTCTTCTGTCAAGGACATCAGCCCTTTACAACAAGGTTCTTCAATTTCATTTACTGAATCGAGCCACTTCAAGAATTCAGCCTCTTCTACATCCTCTTTAGTTGCCAACAGTCCTATATATGCTTCAGCTTCAACTTCAGCCTCAAAATTTGATGATGAAGAATCTGATCAACTTTTTTGCTTCTTTGCAACAAGGGATTTCTCCTTCTTGCGCTTGTTTTTTAGTTTCTTCTTATTATTATATTCTTTCCTTTTGTCAGGACAATCAGCTACCACATGTCCTGTCCTGTTGCAGTAATAGCAAACGATCTTAGTTGAAGATAATTTACTAGGATTAGAGTTATACCTGTCCTTCCTAGAGGATTTATTTTTCTAATAGTAATCATCCTTGGATTGTGAGGTTGATGGCTTGGATCTCCACTGTTTCTTCTTCAAAAACCTTTGAAATTATTTTGAGAAAGCTGTTAAGTCTTCATCACTATTTGGACTATCTGATGTGTGATTGTCTGAACTTTCTGAAACAACTTCTGCAGCTTTCCTAGGAGGTGATGGATACATCCTCCTATCCTTTCTTATGTCTTCAGTCTTGAAAGCCACTGACTTATCTCTGTAATCAACTTTATTACGTTTCTCCGGCTTTCTGACCATCACCTGCATTTCATATGAAAGCAGTTTGCCAAATAATGTTGGAGGTGAAATTTCTACTAGTCAGGCCACTTCCCTAATGACACATATCTTTTTGTCGCAGTCTTTAGTCAATGATCTAAGAAACTTATCATTTAATTCATATGTGTTGAATACTCTTCCATATGACATCAGTTCATTAACTATTCTGAAGAATTTCTTGTAACATTCAGTATGCTGTCTGTTTTAGATTGTCTAAAACTTTTATACTCCTGATTCAGCATAGACTTTCTATCTTCTCTCACCTCTTCTGAACCATCCATGTAGACAATAAGGGTGTCCCACATTTCTTTGGAGGTCTTGTAGTGGATCAAGTTTTGGAACGTTGAATCATCTATGACACTGACTATTATATTCTGTGCTCTCTTATCCATAGTTACCAAGATGATCTCATCCTTTGTCATTTCAGAATATTACTTTGGTGGCCTGAGATTTGAATCAAGAACTTAGACTTTCATTGGAATGAATGGCCCTTCTTTGACTGTCATGTAGATTCTTGGATCTGAAGCTTCCATAAATAATCTAACACTTTCTTTCCAAATGCCAAAAATCTCTTTTCTGCATATAGGTTACTTCATAGAACCAAACTCCTTATTATTCTCAATGGAACTCATTTTGCCTAATAGATATCTAACTTGGATATCTACTCAGACTGTTAGGTCTATTCTTTGAGTCACCTCCCTCTGATACCACTTGAAAGAATTAGTTTCATGATGTTCTAAACACCTAGAGGGGGGGTGGGGGTGGTGAATACATTCAATTCTTTTTCTAACTTAGGCAGATAATTCTATTGATTACAACAATGTATTCAGCAGAAAGTACAACAAGCATTCACATACACAGCATTCACAGATTGCACACCAGTTTTATAGTAGTTCCCCAAATGATGGGTACATCCACTTTCCTCATTCGCCTATCTAGCAGTGTACTAGATTCGGCCTAACTTCCTTCCTTCTTCTCAGATCCGCAGATCTTATAGCTCAGAACCAAGAATGGTTCCTATATCTCAGAGTGAATCCACACTCCTACAGCTCAGGCACAAGCCCTATCTCACCCTCTACAACATGCCTACAACTCAGAGTGACACCCCACTCCTACAACTCAGGCAACAGCCCTACCTCAGCCTCTATCACAGGCCTACAACTCAGGGAACAGATTCCCCTACCTCAGGCACTCAGCCCTACCTCAGCCTTTATAATTTAGGCTTATAACTCAGAGATGTAAATCTCCTACACTCAGATCTATTACAACTCCTACAAGAATTAATGATGAAATGTTGTTGATAACTTTAACCACATGGAGAGAGAATTGGTTGAAGGCTTCTTGATCAGTTCATGATAGAACTGATTTCTTAAGGACCAACCTGACTTAGCTTTCTTCAAAGCTTCTTGAATCTGAACACAGTAGGGTTGATCTTCTTGATGTTGGAGTTGATCTTCAATCAGCTTCCTTCAGAAATCAATCTGAATTCTTCAGGCAGACTGTTCAGAATCTGCCTTCACTGGATGAGAACTTCTCTCCTTCTTGTTTTTCTCTCTCTTCAATCTGTTGACTGTTTCTTTCTCTTCTTCTGGATTCTCAATCCTTCAGAGATTATAATTGATTGGCTTGAATAACTTCTCTCTGTTCTGTATCTGTTGTTCTTGTGGTTGTTATTGTTCTCTTCTTCAAATGTTGAGAAAGTATATCTATATATAGGCTTCATCCATGGTAACCGGCTGTTCCGATTTCAAACAGACTTCTGACACCTCTGACAGATGTGACAACAATGTCAGTAATAATAGCTGTCAAGTCTTCACTTGTATTACTTCAGCCTTCATTGAACTTTGACTTAGCAGCACAGAATGTCGACTAAATTTTTCATATGTGTCAACACACAGTCCATGTGTCGAGACAAGTCTTGTTGTTGTCGACACAGCTTCTGTGGAATGTGTCGACACAAGTCCTGTATGTCGACACAAACACTTCTTGTCTTGACAAAGTTGGTTTCGACAGAATTCTGGTGTGTGTCGACACAAGTTCTGTGTGTCGACACAGTCGTTGTCGATAGAATTCTGGAATGTGTAGACAGCTTTTCTGTGTGTTGACACAGCTCCTGATAATGTCGACACAAGTCTGGCCCTTAGTGTCGACACAGCGTTGTTGAGAGATTTTCTGTGTGTCGACACAAATTCTGGATGTCGACACAATCTGGCCCTTGATGTCGACACAGCCGTTGTCGACAGATTTTCTGTGTGTCGACACAAATTCTGGATGTCGACACAATCTGGCCCGTAGTGTCGACACAGCCATTCCCAAGTGTCGACAATGGTACTTGGAAAATTTTCCTCTCCATTTTCTTAACCTGCACATGATAACTCAAAACAACATCAAATACAACTTGATGCATATCATTGAGTTAGATGAGGCTTCTCCAAATCTGGTACACATTTTTCAATGTACCCAACAACTATTGAGCATAACATCCAAAATTTCTCAACTCTTCAATAAGATTTAAGCCTCTAATTAATTAATTCAATAAAAATACAATAAATGGAAATAAATATAGAAGTGCCTTAAATATTATCCAAAAATTGCACAAAATTTACCAAGGCTATAGCATGATTTTAAATCCTCACTGTCCAAGTTTCATAACATTTTAAATTAGTTTAATCTTGATTTTATCAAAATCATCCATCGGTCCAATACAAGGATTATAACTAGAAGTACAGGATAATGTCTTCCAAACACCCTATAATAATTTCCAGAGGCTCCTACTGACCATAAGACTACTCTACCCAAGTTTCATCCTTGTTCAATGAGTTTTACTAACATTTTCTATCTCTACACTTTTTGTGTCGTAAACTAGGGTTAGGGTTAGAGGGGCCTACCCATACCCAAATCACATAATATTTTTAGCAGAGGCCTTTAGGTAACCTAGCATCCTTCTTACCAAATAACAAGCTAAATTACGGTCATTTGACCTCATTCCCTTCACAAGGCATAAAAGTCCTTCCTTAGGGTTTGACCTTAAGTCCTAAGGCAAATTCACTCCAATCTACCCCATTTTCCAGGAGTGGGTGATAGAAGTCATACCAAGTCAGTGACCCCAATTTCATCCTCTGTTCAGGTGAGATGGCCACTCAAAACCTAAATTACCATTTGACGAAAATGCCCCTATTATGGCAAGGCTAGGGTTTGCTTGTTTTCTACTCAAATCATCTCCAAATGAGGTGAAATATTAACCAGGGCTTTATAATGACCCTAGGATCCTTTGACCAGAATTTGAATGAGGTTGGATATTTTTTGGACCCTAAGTTAAATTACACTATTAAAATTAAATAATTTCCAAAACTATAGGAAAATTATCCCCAAACATTCTCAACTTTGGGCAGGCCTAAATATGGTCTACGGTGAGTCCCTGTCCAAATTTCAAGTCATTTGGACCAGAGATGAGTTGTGGGCACCTATTTTAATCTCAGCCTTGTCTTAGGTATAGGACCTACCAAAATGAGTTCCCTAGTCAAACCCGGCACCCAAATTGGTTCAAACTATTTTTGGCTTGAAGTAGACCCTTTGGGCTACAATTTTCATGTTGACCACTTCCTCTAAATTAGCTTTTAGGTATTTTTAATAATTAAAAACATTAAATGCAAAAAGTGTGAAAAAAATGAAATTAATATACACATATCCTATAGTTTAATATTAGGCCAGCACGAATCTTGGCGCACTTTTGGATGGCATCCCGTCATTGTCCCCGCGTGCCAACGGCCTAGATTCATCCTTCCTGGAGCACTTTCTACACGATGCCGCCGACCATCCGGCCACCTCCCTAGACGGCCACCGCCACCACCACCTCCGTTGAGGTGGTGGATAGCGCCAGGCGGCGGCACAGCCGCCGGAGAGGCCTATTCCGGGGATCCAGAGAGTTCATTTTTCACGGAAAAATCATGAAAATGCAAGCTTCAATCGGGCTCAATTGAGCCCGATTTTCATTCTAAAAGATCCCTACGTTCTATCCACAGTGAGAGAGGAAGGGGAGGACCTTGTTTGCGGCCTAGAGACGCATTGATCGTCGGGAAGCCATGCTATTGGCGGCCTGCTCGGGTTTCTGCAACTACACAGGGAAGTGGCTCTAAATCATTGGGGTGAGAGTGGAAGTGACTCCTTGGAGCCCACTAAAGCTTTTAAAATCATCAGATGGGGAAGGGGGTGTCATGGCATCAATGCCATTAATGTCCATGAATGGCAAGGCTTGGCCATGGTGATGGGGGGTGAATCTGCCTTGGGGTGGCCAGGAAATGTCTGGAAACTTCTCCTCTCCTCCAGAGGAGTTGAATCCAGCCACCAAAGGTGGCCCTTGGCCTCCCCATGCATGAATGGCCTTCGCCTTCTCCTTTCTCTCTCCGCCATTAAAGGGAAAATGGAGTTTTCTCGCTCCTGATCATCAAGGCCAAATTTTGGTGTCTCCTCCAGCCTATTGGCAGCCCACTAACTCATAATAATAATAAAAATGAGGTTAGCCCAAGTGGGGGAAATGGGTTGAGCTTGAGTTAGCCCATTTAGGCTAATTTGACCTAACACTAGAATAGAGTTGACCTTTGTCAACATGACCATTTGGGTTGGCCACAATGAGTCCTTAGTGACTCATTGGACTCCCTTAAGGTTTAGGAAGGGTTGGTTAGGGGGGTCTTGGCACTTTGGAGGTCACCTACCCTTAGGAAGGGTACTTTGACCAAATTAGCTCTAGAGTTGACTTTGGCCAACATAGACTCTTGGGTTGTCCCCAATGGGTCCTTGGTGACCCATTGGCCTTACTTTAGGGTTAGGAGGGCATGGGTGGGGTCCACTTGGCTAGAGGAAGGTCAATTGAACCTAAGTAGGCTAGTTTGACCCATTTAGGGTTAGGGTTGAGTTAGGTCAACATAACCACTTTGACTACCCACAGTGGGTCTTTAGTGACCCTATGGACTTCCCAAGGTGTTTGGGGTGTTGTGGTAGGGTCCTGGGATCAAGGTGTAGCCCTAAGGTCAGACCTTAGGTTTAAATGTTGAGGCTGAGCTATAGGCAGACCAAGGTGATTTTTACCTTGGCCCTTGTTCACTTGGTCCTTGAGCTTTTGGTTGTTTTGTCATGACCTAGTCATGACAAAACAAAACCCTAGAGGTCTAGTTGTTTGGGGGATGTTACAAATCCCAATATATATATAAAACAATTTCGTCCCCGAAATTAAGGTTGAGCCGACAGGGGTTTCTACAGAATAGATAAAACTTGTAACATCCCTAATGTTTAAGGTATACCTGACTCGAAGAGCACCGGGTACTTTTGCTGCATCAAGTCCTGTGGATCCCATGTATGCTCCTCCTGCCCATGGTTTCTCCACAGAACCTTGACTAGTGGGACCTTCTTACATCGCAAAACCCGCACTGTCGTGTCGTCGATACTGATCGGCTCCAAGCTGACTGATCGATTGTGACGCTACCGGACCGTCGGCTGTGGATATCAGCTGCTCTGGGCGTATTAGATCCCTCCATTGTGAGGAGACGTAGAAGACGTCGTGTAATCCCGCTAACTCCGGCAGTAGCTCTAGTCTATAAGCCAAAGGTCTGATCTGTTCCAGGATCCTGTAGGGCCCCATATATCTCGGAGTGAGCCTCTTTCTCCCGCTAACCTGCGAGACCCCATGCATCGGCTGTATCTTCAAGAAAACCCGGTCTCCTACTTGGAACTCCACCTGACAATGTCTCGTGTAGTAATATTTGGCCTGCCTGCTCTAGGCTTCCAGCATCCTGTCCCGTATAAATCTTACCTGAGCATCAGTATCCTCCACAAACTCCGGGTCAAGTGCCTGAGGGTATTCATCCTGAATCTAAGATAGTGGGGTCCTGCCCCGCCGTCCAAACAATGCCTCGCAAGGGGACATGCCTATACTAGACTGATGGATGTTGTTGTACGAAAACTCGATCAGTGGCAGCAATCTTTCCCAAGGCTCACCGCGGTCCAGGATACATAGGCCCAAAAGATCTTCCAAGATACGGTTAGTGCGCTCTGTCTGTCCATTGGTCTGTGTGTGAAAAGCCATTCTAAACATCAAACGAGAACGCAGACGGGCCTGAACTGTCCTCCACTCCTTGGACGTAAACCCCACCTCCCGATCTGAAACGATAGTCTTGGATATCCCATGATAGGGCACAAACTGCTCGATGAACCTCTGTACTAATACTCTACCTGGAGAGTCCTTCGCCATTGGAGTAAATCTGGCCACCTTCGTTAGCCTTTCCACTATCACCCAGATCAAGTCATTCCCCGCACGAGATCGGGGTTACCCGTGTATGAAATCCATGGCTATATCCTCAAACTTCCCCTCTAAACCGGCCGGATTCCTGCACTCAGCCTTTACGAGTTGGCAAGGCTCGCAATGTGTAACAAAATGGGTGATGTCCTTCTTCATACCCGGCCAGAACATCGTCTTCCTCAAATCTACTATCATCTTGGTGATTCCCGGGTGCACCGAGTATCTGCTGCAGTGAGCCTCTATCAAGATGTCCTCCTGGATCTGTCCTCCTGCCGGTATGTAGACCCTGCCTCTAAAGTATAGTAGCCCATCCCTCAAGGAATAATCCCCTGCTGTGCCTTCCTCCAAGGCCCTAAATATCGGTTCCGCTCTCGCATCCAGCCTCTACCCATCTAGGATGCGGTCCTGAATGTCATTTGTGGCAGTCATCGATATCAGGTACTCCGTATAAAGCTCCGGGTCATCCTTGGACACTAGAGATATCTGCATCTTCTTGAACGACTCCACCAACTCCAAGGCCATTAGCTTCGGGCCTACTACTGACGTACTCGCTCTCTGGCTGAGAGCATCTGTAACCACATGTTCCTGCATGGTATATTGGTAGTCCGACATAAACTCCACCAAACGCCTCGGCCTGATGTTCAGCTCCTTCTGCGTGTCTACATACTTCAAGTTCTTATGGTCTGAGAATATATCGCAGTGGACCCCGTAGAGGTAGTGTCGCCAGATCTTTAGAGCAAATATAACTGCCCCCAACTCCAAATCATGCACTGGGTAGTTCTGCTCATGTTTCTTTAGCTAATGGGAGGCGTAGGCTTTCCCGTGCCCGTTCTGCATCAGAACGACACCCATCCCCTGGTAGGAAGCATCCGTGTACACCTGGAATCCTTCCTTCCCTGATGGAAGAGCAAGGATTGGGGTCGAGGTAAGCCGACCCTTCAGCTCCTAAAAGGCAGTCTCACATTGTGGCGTCCAAATAAAAGGAGACTCCTTCTTCGTCAGAGATGTAAGAGGGAGGGCAATCTGAGCGAACCCCTCTACGAACTTCCTATAATAACCGGTAAGTCCTAAGAAACTCTGAACATCCGCGGCCGTATTCAGTGGTGGCCAATCTCGCACTACCTGGACCTTTGCCGGGTCTACTGCCAAACCCGCTCCACTAATAACATGGCCCAAAAAGGCCACCTCCTTTAGCCAAAATTGGTACTTCCTGAACTTAGCATACATCTTATGCTCTCGGAGATTTCCCAACGTCAAGGCCAGATGCCTCGTGTGCTCCTCTTCAGTCCTCGAATAAATAAGGATGTCGTCAATGAATACAATGACAAAGGAATCCAGGTACTCTTCGATCACCCGATTCATCAAGGCCATGAACGCGGAGGGTGCATTCGTGAGCCCGAATGGCATCACGGTAAACGCGTACAACCCATATCTGCTGCTGAAGGCCATCTTCAAGATATCCTCCTCCTGTATACGTAATTGATAGTACCCCGATCTCAGGTCCAGCTTCGAGAACCAATGGGCTCCCTCCAGCTGATCAAATAGTTCGTCTATCCTTGGCAAGGGATACGTATTTCGGACAGTCACCCTGTTCAGGGCCCGGTAATCGATACACAGCCGCAGCGTCCCATCCTTCTTTTTGACGAAGAGCACCGGAGCACCCAACGGGGAAGAACTAGGCCGGACGAACCCGACTTACACTAACTCTTGAAGCTGGCTTCGAAATTCCACCAACTCTTTCGGGGCCATTTGGTAGGGAGCCCTGGATACCGGCTTAGCCCCCGACACGAGCTGAATCTGAAAGTCTTTCTCCCGGTGCGGGGGTAGCCCTGGCAGCATCTCCGGAAATACATCAGCAAAGTCTCACACCACTGGAATATCTGATATAGAATCCTTGTCCTCGACCATCTCGAAGAGAACCTGATAAACTTCGTCTACCTGTAAGTGGGCCTTGACGGCCTGCACATACGATAATAATAATTGGAGGGCTGGTGTAATACCTTCGATAACAATATAAGAGTCCTCGTGCCTCACAGTGACTCTCTTCACCAAGCAGTCAATCTGGGCATGGTTCCAGTGCAACCACGTCATGCCTAGTATGAGATCATAGTCTGGCATCCTCAGGATCGTCAATGGTGCCCCAAACACCTTCTCGCCGATCTCCGCCTCCATTTTGCAATGAGAAGAGGTCACGAGCTCCGATCCATCGGGCAGCCGCACCCTCACCATCCTTCCTGTGAACTGCTCCACGTCTGCCAGCCCTTTCACGAAATCCTCTAACATAAACAAGTGTGAAGCCCCGGTGTCGAAGAGTGTGTGAGCGGGCTTTCCGCTGATAAAAAGCAGGCCTGGAGAAATTAAGTGTCTTAGTGTTCTAGTTGTAGTTTTTCTTTCTTTTCTTAATTTCTAACTAGTTTATGTCTATGAGAACTAGTTCTTATGAAAGAAGGAAATCGAATGTACTGACATACCTGCTAGAACCTGCTCCGGGTTCCGGGGTTGAGCCAGATCTAGTGCGTACATCTGCTCCCTCTCTGGCCTGTGGTCCTTGCCCTGATATACCTATCATCGGTCGTGCCCTCGGCCCCCAAACCACCGAGGGGGTGGGGCACCCTGAAGTGCTGGTGGGGGTGCTTGCCTCATGGGACAATTTCTCTTAAAATGCCCCGGCTGATTGTAGTGGAAGCACACTGATGTCTGCTCTGCTATCCTCGATATCTCCAGCATCTGTAAGGGATGAGGGGGCAATACCCCTGATTCCTTTGCTCCGGTCCAATCACCTGACGGGGTTGATCCCCATTCCTTCTTTCCCCAATGACCTGGCCTCGAGGACGGTCTCTACATCCTCCAATCGCTGCATCATCAGTCGGCCTCTTTCTTCTCTTGACCGTAAGCTGATCTGCTCCCTCTTCTTAGCCATTTCCAAAATCCTGGCCAAGCTTCCCTCAGAGACGAAAAGGAGGGCATATCTCATATCATCGTGCAGCCCCTTGTAGAACCTCCTGGCGTAGCCCGCATCGTCCAACTTATAAGAGTCCGCATAACAGGCTAAGTGTGTAAACTCCTGGTAGTATTCCAGCACTGTCCTGTTGCCCTGCTTCAGCCGCAGGAACGTATCCTCCAGCTCATACCTTGCCGACTGAGGCACAAAATGTCCCAAAAGTGTTGCTCTGAACTCTCCCCAAGCAATATCTGCACAATCCAAATCCGCAAAGGTGGTGTCCAGGTGTGACTTCCACCACCTCTTCCCGTGCGACTCCAAGCAGGAGACTGCCAAAGCAACTGCCTCCTTAGTGGGGCATCAGATCCCCACAAGCATCTCGTAAATGGTATCCAACTATTCCTCTGTGCGAACTATCGACTCCATCCTCTGGTAGGATGGAGGGGAAAGTGCCCGAAAGGCACTCATCTAGTTGGTCGCGGGATTTGGCAGTAGAGTCGGGGACTGCTGGGCCCTAAAGGTGTCCAGGATGGTCGTCAAAGTTTGCCCCATCTCCGTCCGCTGAAACGCAACTGGAGCCGATGGAGGTGGAACTATATTTGGAGCCTGAGGTGTCCCCTACTGTGGAGTAGGGTTCGTCGTAGGCTATAAGGAAAAATTCAAACAGTTAGAGAGCGTACCAATGGAATAAAAGGAGGAGAAAATGGACTTTTACATGTGATTTCACTTATGGGCCCACCACTGCTTTCGCTGCTAGTTTTTCCGCAAACTAAGCTCGCTCGGGGGTGACCTAAGGTTATTGTGGACTACTTCTATTTTCGATCGAGGTTCGCTCTGATACCACATGTAAGACCCCCCTTTTTTATTTTTTAAAACCCCGAGGTCTTATGCCCAGAACCGCCGTTTTGAGCTGGCCCCGACTGTAAAGGCCTAGGGAGGACCCCTAGCACCGCCCGGCCCACCAGCAGCCCATGGAGGACCCATGACACCACGGTGGTACAGCAGGAATCTACAAGGCCTGTAGGCCGTACACCCCAAAGCATCTCCGGCCTATTTATCAGCACGGTGCATTGTTTCCATGTGGTCTCGAACCGGCAACCTTGATAAGAAGCCTTTAATACCACTCCTCATCACCAACTGAGCTGCAGCTCAGTTGGTGATGAGGAGTGGTATTAAAGGATTCTTATCAAGGTTGCATGTTCGAGACCCCGTGGCAACAATGCACCGTGCTGATAAATAGGCCGGAGATGCTTTGGAGTGTACGGCCTGTAGGCCTTGTACATTTCGGCTATACCACCGTGGTGCCATGGGTCTCCATGGGCTACTGGTGGGCTGGGCGGTGCTAGGGGTCCTCCCTACGCTGTTACAAAAAAAGTGCACTTTTTTGTAACGGCCTAGGGAGGCCCCCTAGCGCCGCCCTGCCCACCAGCAGCCCATGGAGGACCCATGGCACCACGGTGGTACAGCCAGAATATATAAGGCCTACAGGACGTACACCCCAAAGCATCTCCAGCATGTTTATCAGCACGATGCATTGTTGCCACGTGGTATCGAACCTGCAACCTTGATAAGAAGCCTTTAATACCACTCCTCATCACCAACTGAGCTGCACTTTGGGGTGTCGGGCCTGCGGGACTTGTAGATTCCGGCTGTACCATCGTGGTGCCGTGGGTCCTCCATGGGCTGCTGGAGGGCCGGGCGGCGCTAGGGGTCCTCCCTAGGTCGTTACACCGACTCTCGGGAAAGCCGCCACTACAAAACGTCGATTCTGCCGGCCTTTTCGATCGTCACAAAGAGAGCAGTATTCAGGAATGAAATAGCTGAATCCACAAATATCATATATAATAAGAGAAAATCACAACATGTCCATAAGTATAAAAGAGAGTAATGCGAGGTAACAAAAGGGAAATATAAACGGGCTTAAGCCCGGTACATCAGATCCTCATTAAAATCTCTCGCGGAAGCTATAAGAAGACTATCACTCACGGAGCTGGTCACTGGTGCTCCGGTACTAGACTAGCCCACCTCCATGCGCACCGTACTCTGCTGGTGCTTGTCCCTGTGCTGCTGGTCCCTATCTCCCATCCGGAGCCCTTGTAATGTTGTGGTTCGAAAACCATTAGTCATAAAGACTAAGCCCTATCATCCCCTGCCCCTCCCACCATGGCTCCTAGGCACCAAGCGGGGAGGAGGAAAGGGAAGCTACAAAGGTGGAGAGTATAAAGTGGCCGGTGATAGTGGAACTAGTCTAGCAGTTCTACAATAGTATGCAGTAAGGTAAGCAAGTAGAGTAAGCAAGTAGAGTAAGCAGCGTATGTAAGAAAGACAAGGTAAGAAGTAAGTAACCTTAACTTATATGAATGCACATACAAACATAGCAGTTAAGGGGTGTCAGTTGTATGCAATTATGCTATGCCATGATTCCTGCACGTGCAACCCACGCACACGACTCTATGCTCACAGACCTTTACTTCCCCCGATTTGGGCCGCTAGGTTCACTCCCAGGAACCTCCGTAGTTGTAAATGGAGACAGTGGGTCGGGCCCCCCACTCCTAGGCGGGTATCCACACTACCAGGCCTAGCCGTCCCGTACGCCCCTAGAAGAACACAACCTAGAGTATCTGCGTACTAATACTGGCCATATCCACCAGACTTTCTCTGGCTAAGTGTCCCACACCTCCGAGTCAACGTATCAACATCGGTGTGAATGATCGTCCGATACCGAAGACCCACCACCTTCTTTTGTATCCAAAACCTTTTGAGACACTAGCTCCCCGGACTATCCATCCCTGCATCTACCTTCCGAACGAACCATCCGGATGGCAATCAAAACAACCTAATGAGCCTCTCGAGCTACCGGGGTGTGTGAATGTTTAACCCTAGTTATAGTAGTTGCTCTTGAAATTTTTTATTCTTACAGTTTCGGTTAGCCCAGGACTGCCCAAGGTATTCCCCGTGAAGGGCTCTCGAAGGCACTAGGAACTACGATGGGATTACGCCCAAAGTTTCGTTTCACAAGGCACTTACTATTATTGGTTTCTATCGGATCTCCCAAACCGTTACTTGTTGTACTGGACCTAACCCTAGAGTATTTGACACTTCCTCCCTACGGGAAAGGCAATCTTTCGTCGATCCCGAGCACCACCTAACCATAGCCAAACCAACATCCTTCTCATCCTATCTCCCAATGGTGAACTCATTTTTAATTATCCAACCAGCAAACCTCTAACCCCCACTCTCGTCCCCAAATTCATAATCCAATTTAAATTCTGCAATTTTACTAAATGCAGACCATCCTGTGCTATATGAAGTGTAAAATGAGAGGTACTCTGAATATTCATCCAGTAACCCTATAATAATTATTGGGGGTCTATCATGATATGTTTGGCCTAAATCCAGAAATTCATATTTTTTCTAATTTATCGGTTTATTAATTTAATTATTCTGGTAATCTAAAAACCCCAAGTTTGAACACGATGTACCAACACCAGACAAGTACATGCTCCACAAAATTTATGATAACTATAATATGACTATTGAGCATGAAATCCAAAATTTCTCAACTCTTCAACAAGATTTAGGCCCCTAATTAATTAATTCAATAAAAATATAATAAATTGAAATAAATATAGAAGTGCTTTAACTCTTATCCAAAAATTACACAAAATTTACCAAGGCTATAGTATGATCTTAAATCCTCACTGTCCAATATTCAGAACATTTTAAGTTAGTTTAATCCTGATTTTATCAAAATAATCCTTAGGGGCAATACAAGGATTATAACTACAAGTATAGGCTAATATCTTCCAAACACCCTAGAATAATTCCAAAGGCTCCTACTGACCCTAAGAATACTCTACCCAAGTTTCATCCATGTTCAATGAGTTTTACAAACCTTTTCTATTCTACACTTTTTGTGCCCTAAACTAGGGTTAGAGTTTAGAGGGGCCTACCAATACCCAAATCCCATAATATTTTTAAAAGAGGGCTTTAGGTAACCTGACACCCTTCCTACCAAATTTCAAGCTAAATTAGGGTCATTTGAACTCATTCCCTTCACAAGACATAAAAGTCCTTCCTTAGGGTTTGACCTTAAGTCCTAAGGCAAATTCACTCCAATCTACCCCATTTTCCAGGAGTGGGTGATAGAAGTCATGCCAAGTCAGTGGCCACAAATTCATCCTCTGCTGAGGTGAGATGGCCACTCAAAACCTAAATTGCCCATTTGACCAAACTGCCCCTATTATGGCAAGGCTAGGGTTTGCTTGTTTTCTACTCAAACCATCTCCAAATGAGGTGAAATCTTAACCTGGGCCTTATAATGACCCTAGGCTCCTTTGACCAGAATTTGAATGAGGTTGGAGGTTATTTGGACCCTAAGTTAAATTACCCTAGTAAAATTAAATTATTTCCAAAACTATAGGAAAATTGTCCCTAAAAATACTCAACATTGGGCAGGGCCTAGATATGGTCTAGGGTGAGTCCATATCCAAATTTCAAGTCATTTGGACCAGAGATGAGTTGTGGGCACCTATTTTAATCTCTATCTTGTCTTAGGTATAAGCCCCACGAAAATGAGTGCCCTAGTCAAAACCGGCACCAAAATTGGTTCAAACTAATTTTGGCTTGAAATAGACACTTTGGGATACAAATTGCATGTTCACCACTTCCTTTGGATTAGCCTCTAGGTATTTTTAATAATTAAAAAGATTAAATGCAAAAAGTGTGACAAAAATGAAATTAATATACACATATCCTATAGTTTAATATTAGGCCAGCACGAATCTTGGCGCACTTTTGGACGGCATCCCGTCATCGTCCCCGCGTGCCAATGGTCTAGATTCATCCTTCCTGGAGCACTTTCTACACGATGCCGTCGGCCATCCGGCCGCCTCCCTGGCCGGCCACCGCCACCACCACCTCCGTTGAGATGGTGGTTAGCGCCAAGCGGCAGCACAACCACCGGAGAGGCCTATTCCGGCGATCCCGAGTGTTGGACCTTAGTTCTGATTTGGGTAAGGATCACTATTAGGTTTGCTTAGACTGACCCAAAATGTATAGTAAGGGTCATATGTTTATTTCTTTAGTCTAGGCCAAGAGTCAACATCACATGGATCAGCCTACAACAGCTTGTTAGAGACTCAAGCAGTTATGTCGACACCCAGAAGAATTGTGTCGACACACAGAAAGGTTGTGTCGACACCCAGAAGAATTGTGTTGACACACAGAAAGGCTGTGTCGACACCCAGAAGATTTGTGTCGACACACAGACTATCAGTCGACACATATAATATTAGTCGACACTAGCTCAGTCGACACAAGAAGGATTTGTGTCGACACAGTTCACAGATTATTAGTCGACAGTATCAGTCGACACCAGATGGACTTGTGTCGACACCCAGAACCATCTGTCAACACAGTTCATAGAAGCTGTTTTAGAAGGATAAGTCAAATTCTCATGTCGACGAACCAAGTTCTGAGCTCGACGATTTCTGGGTTCTTCAGTATGTCATTCCAGAAAATATTCTAAGTCCAGAAACAATTCTTAGCTCGACGAATAGAAGGTATCTGATCGATGAACACAGGAACTCAGCTCGACGATCGTCGATCTCCCATCGACGATCTCAGAGTCTTCTACTCTGAACTGAGCTCGACGATCTACGAGCTCAGGTCGACGATCTTGTGCTTCTCAGCAGTTATCTCAGATCTACGATAGTTGCTCACAGGTCGACGATCTCTTAACACAGTTCAACGAACTCTGAGCCAAGCTCTATGATTTTTTTAATTCCTTCGGTTATCAGTTCTCTCAGTCCGGCAAATATATTCTGATAATTAATGCTGACATTCTCAAGGCTGATAACCGTATCTCATGAAGCATTGATTATGGTATTCACAAAATATTTTGTTAAGACAGTTATGGAAGTGCATTTATGATTGCCAGCCATTCTACCCATTTGGGCTCCTAAATTCTTACAGAGAATTAAGTACTGTCTGGGAATTCAAATTCAGGTCGTTATTCATTCCAAAAATATACAAAGAACTTAAAAAGACAGAGACAACAAGAATCATAGCAAGAGTCAGAAAATCAATCTTTTTTTTGCTCTGAAGGTCTCCTATTTTGCAAAATATAAGGAAGAAGAAGAACTTGATGAACACACAAATCTCTCTAGTCTTCTTCCTTCATCTGGCTTCAACAATCTACAGAGAGCTCGAATCAACATCAATCTGAAGACCTACACCCTGGACAAAGCTTCCTTCTTCATGAAACCACTCAATATCTCAGGGGGAGCTTTGTCATCATCAGATCGACATAGTCTTCTCATTATGTTTGATAAAAAGAACACTGTCATCTATTTTTCTTTAACATCTCGTGTACAGGGTTCTTACTCCCTTTAAAAGTAAACTCCTTGGTGATAGGGCGCCTGATCAAAAACCTATTGGTTTTTAGGCACCTGATCAAAAGCTTGAAGGGTTTCTAGATCTACCTGAAGCAGATCTTTTGGTGATAGGGCACCTAATCAAAAACCTAAGTGGATTCCTACCAGGGTGGTAGAAGAGGGGATGTACCCAAATTTGGGAAACCACTATAAAATTTCTTGTGTCGTCTGGATTGCTTTGTGTTTTCTTTGTGTATTGTGCTGTGATAGATTCTTGCTTTTACCTCTTTCATATAAGTATCAATATTTTTAATTCCGCAATAAATCTAAACATTTTTTATATATACTCTATTCCCCCCTCTAGAGTAAACTGTATCTATCCCTCACTTTCAATTGGTATCAGAGGGTGTGTTTTTAAGGTTGTACAGGCTAACACCTGAACCTAAGATCTCTGATAGATATATGTTTACTCTATTCTTGGTTATACCATGACACAGTACAAGGAATTTTCAAGCAACAGACCTCCAGTTTGCAACTTGCAAAAGTTTGGATTCTGGAAGGCAAGAATCAGACGTTATATGAATTCTATTGATGAAGACATTTTTGCTTCTATCTTAACAGGAGTACCTCCACCACCAGCTTCCCCTGCATGTACTTCCCCAAACATGACTGCAGTACCTCCTCAACACTACAATGATGCATACAAGAAAGAAAAGATTGTTGATCCAAGAGCCATGAGCATACTGTCATAAACAAGGTCTGATGACATATTTCAGAAAGTAGCTGAATGTGAATCAGCCAAGGCAATCTGGGATTCCTTAAACCAGATGGTTGCAGGATCAGCAGATGAAAGGAAGGACAGGAAAGCTCATCTCATCTCCCAGTGTGAGAATTTAAAAAAGGAAGAAACTGAGCAAGTTTCTGAGATGTACAATAGACTCAGTCTCATTGTTAATGAGCTGAAAACTCTTGACAAAGACATCTCAGTCACAGAAATAAATGACAAGATTCTCATGTGATTCCCCAGCTCATGGGACTCTAGAATCTGGCTTATTAGAGATACCAGAAACACAAATGAGATGACTACAAAATCAGTGTTAGGAAAGCTAAAATCCTATGAACAGCTGCTGAAGACAGGAGAAGCTGAGTAACAAAAGACTCCTATACCAACTAGGAAGGAGCAGAATATAGCCTTCAAAGCTTCAGAAGAATCAGAAACTTCTCCATCAAATGAAAAGTTGATGAGTCTCTTTGCAAAGAAATTCTTCAAGATGGGGAGAAAAGAATTCAGAAGGAAATCATCAAGGAGTGATGATAGACCAAGGTAGGATAAAACCCCTTCTAAAGAGATTATCTGTTTTGGTTGCAGGAAACCTAGACATATTCTTCCAGAATATCCAGAAAACAAGTATAAGGAAAGGAGAAAGGAGAAAGACTCCAAGAAGCACTCTAGCAAACCATCTTTCTACAAGCACAAGAAGAAGGAGAGAGGGTTTGTTGCAGAAACATGGAGTGACACTGAAGAATCATCTTCCTCCAGCTCTAGTGAACATGAAGAGGAAGCAAAGGCCAAAGAAATCTGCTTAATGGACATCAATGCTTCAGGGCATGTCTCAGAAGAAGAAGAATCTGAAGAATGTTCAGATTATGATCAGGTACTAGAAGAATTCGACTTTACCTCTAAAGATTTTAAAAATGACTTTAAATCTGTGTAGTGATCTGATTAGATCTGAGAAGGAAATCAATCTTCTCAGAGATAAACAATTTAATTATGATAGCTTAGTATCACAAAACATTAAATTGAAAAATGAAATAGACATGTATAGTGAACAAATCACTTTTCTGAAAGTTGAATTAAGTAAAGCAAAACAGCTAGAGGAATCACTGAATGGAAGAAGCAAACAGCTAGTAGAAATTACCAGCACACTTAATGCTAGACTTAATAGAAGTAAGTTAGGATTAGGTGCATCATCTAGTGAACCACCAATTATTAAGAAAAACCACATTTCACAACCTATAAAGTTTATTTCAGATAAAGGTAAGAAGAATACAGAACAAATTAAAACAGTTAACAAAGTTTTAAAACAAGTTGAGATAAATAAAGAAAAACAAAAAGCTAAGTATGAACAAAAATCGTCGAACCAAGATCGATGATCTCAGTATTATGCGTCGAACGACGATCGACGATCGACGATCTCAGAACCCAGAGCTTGAGCTTAAACACTCTGCAAATGGGGATCGATGATATCATTATGTATCGTCGAACGGGGATCGACGATCATGGAACCCAGATAATAACCACTATTATTCTGAGAACCAAGATCGACGATATCAATGCTGGTCGTCGAACGCAGATCGACGATCTGAACTAAAATCGTCGAACCCAAAACAGTTCTATCAAAACTATAATTTCAACAAAAATTTCAATAAGAATTCTAACCCTAAACCTTTCAATCCCTTAACTAACAGGATAATCCCACCTAGGAGATTTCATCTCTTAGGTTATAAAAGTCAACCTGTATACTCTTATATTTCAAGTTTTAAGTATGAATAGAAGCCAGGACCCAAGGTTACCTGGATCTAAAATATATAAGTTTGCTTTATAGATAAAGACCTATCCTACCATACAGGATAAGTGGTATTTGTATAGTGGGTGTTCCAAGCACATGACAGGAAATAAGGCCAATCTAAGTAACTAAAAGGCAAAGCTAGGTCCAAATGTTATATTTGGAGACTCAAGCTTTGGTCAGACAGAAGGCTATGGAGAATTTACACTTGGAGCTGTCACTTTCAGGAAAGTGGCATATGTAAGTGGGCTGAAACATAACTTGATATCCATAGGACAACTATGTGATGCAGGTTATGAGGTATGTTTTTCTGAATCTAAATGCAATATTTCTCTAAATAGCATTACTGTGTTATCAGGTATTAGGTTAGGCAATATCTATTTAGCTGATTTTAATTCTGCTTGTTCAGAAATCTGTTTATTTAATCAGGTTAGCAATAATAATACTTTGTGGCATAAAAGGCTAGGACATGTAAATCTAAGAAACATTGCTAGGTTATCTAGGGACAACCTTGTTAGAGGATTGCCCTCTTGCCCTACAAAAAGGAAAGCCTTTGCAAGGCTTGTCAAGAAGGCAAGCAAACTAAAAATAGCTTTAAATCAGTTAATAAGAGGATTATCCTATACTTTAGTTATTGTAGATGACTTCTCTAGGTTCTCTTGGGTTTTCTTCTTGAGAAACAAGTCTGATAATTTCAAAGTTCTTACAGACTTTCTAAAATGCATAAAGATTGAGTACTCTATTCCAGTTGCATTGATCAGAAGTGATCATGGCATTGTGTTTGAATCTCTTCCTATGCAAGAATTCTGTGAGAAGGAAGGTATCAAGCACTTCTTCTCTGCTCCTAGAACTCCTCAACAAAATGGGGTAGTCGAAAGAAAAAATAGAACACTCATTGAAACTGCAGGCACATTGCTTGCTGATGCTCACATGCCTCTATCTTACTGGGCAGAAGCTGTAAGCATAGCAAATTATGTCCTGAATAGAAGTTTGATACACAAACTTAAAGGCAAGACTCCCTATGAATTACTCAAAGGGAAGAAACCTAAAATAGACTACTTTATAATCTTTGGTTGTATCAGTTATATACATAATAACAACAAAGATTATCTTAGAAAGTTTGAAGACAAAGCTACAATGGGAATCTTTCTAGGATATTCCCAAGTTAGCAAGGAATATAGGGTTCTCAATAAATCATCCTTGAAAATTGAAGAGTCAATACATGTTACATTTGATGAAGCTAATATGTTTTACAAGGAGAAGGAAGCTTCTATCAGTGATCATCTACAGGTACAAAGTCTATGTAAAAAGCTGGATGACTTAAATCTCACCTAGAAGGTGATATCTCATCCCTCACCACAAGAAAATGAAGACAGTGAAGAAGACTCTATGGAAGAAACTGAACTTCCTCCAACAGTAGAAGTAATTCCACAAGAGGAATTCACTCCAATTGCTGTTGTCGAACCAACTCCACCATCTGATTTTGTCACACTTAGGGATCACCGTAGATCCCAAGTAATTGGAGACATATCAGCAGGTGTACAGACAAGTCATCAACTAAACCAAGATGTGATGCATGCTTGTTTTCTCTCTCAAATTGAACCTCAATCCATAACTGATGCTGAGCAAGATCCCCATTGGATCATTGCAATGCAAGAGGAACTAAATCAATTTGAAAATGTAGAGTTTGGGACTTGGTTCCAAGGCCTAAAGGCTATCCAGTAATTGGAACTAAGTGGGTTTTCAGGAATAATCTTGATGCCCAAGATGTAATTGTGAGGAACAAGGCTAGGCTTCTTGCTCAAGGATATAGACAAGAGGAAGGTATTGACTATGATCAGACCTTTGCTCCAGTTGCCAGGATAGAAGCTATAAGGATTTTTCTGGCCTATGCTGCTTTCAAAAAGTTTATAGTTTATCAGATGGATGCCAAGAGTGCTTTCCTAAATGGAGTACTACAAGAAGAGGTTTATGTAGAACAACCTCTAGGTTTTGTTTCTCCAACATCCCCCTCTCATGTTTTTAAACTGCATAAGGCTCTCTATGGTTTAAAGCAAGCTCCAAGAGCTTGGTATGAGACCTTAGCCAGCTTTCTTTTAGGGCATGGTTTTCCTAGAGGCATGGTAGATAAAACCCTTTTTACAAAATTGCATCATGATAAAATCTTATTAGTACAAATATATGTAGATGATATTATATTTGGTTCTACTGATCCCAAATTATGCAAGAGATTTTCTAATCTAATGCATTCTAAATTTGAGATGAGCAGCATGAGAGAGTTATCTTATTTCCTTGATCTCCAAGTGAAACAATCTCCTGATGGTATCTTCATTTCCCAATCTAAAAATGCTAATGAGCTTATTCAGAAGTTTGGGATGGCTGATGCATCTTCTATGAAGACTTCCATGACTGCCAATGTTGTATTAAACACTGATGAACATGGAAAACCTGTTGATCAGACCAGTATAGGACCATTGTTGGATCCCTACTATATCTAACAGCAAGCAGAACAGATATCATGTTTTCTACATGTTTATGTGTTAGGTTCTAGGTGAACCCTAAAGAATCTCATCTTATTTTCATAAAAAGGATTTTAAGATATATAAAGGGTTTTCCTAATCTTGGATTCTGTTATCCAATAGAGTCAGTATTTGAGTTGACTAGATTTTCAGATGCTGACTATGCTGGATGCAGAGTGGACAGAAAGAGCACTTCAGGAACCTGCCAGTTCTTGGGTGATAGACTTGTGTCCTGGTTTTGCAAGAAGCAAACCTTTGTATCAACATCTACTGCTGAAGCTGAATATATGACTGCTGGCAGTTGTTGTTCACAGATTTTTTGGATCCAAAACCAACTCTTAGTTTATGGTTTCAATCTAAATAATTCAACCATCTTCTGTGATAATACTAGTGTTATATCTATAACACATAATCCAGTGCTTCATTCTAAAACAAAGCATATAGATATAAGACATCATTTTATTAGAGATAATGTAGACAAAAAGAAAATTAATCTAGACTTTATCTCCACTGATTTTCAAAGAGCAGATATTTTCACCAAACCCCTTGATGAAAAGAAGCACCCGTTCTTCCTGAATCAGCTTGGAATGATAAATGAGAAGGATTAATTTAATTTTTGTCTTCTGTTTTTGGATCTGTTCCAAAATCGCCGAACGAAGATCGACGATATTCGAACAGCTCTTGAGCTAAATCGTCGAACTACCTTTGACGACAGCTCTATGTGAAGAAAAAAATCGTCGACCAGAGATCGACGACTTTGCTTCAATTAATTGATCGTCAAGCTATTCTCGACTATCAATTTCCAACTGAGATCAGAGACCAAAGATATTATTTGTTTATAAATTAATCTTTGACCTAAGATCGACGTTTTTGTTTTTATCGTCGAAAAGAGATCGCCTTTCTATTCCAAAAACCTATATGTAGGTTTCTCTTCGATCTCTGTCCCTCATTTTCATATTCTATATTCCCTTTGCCCTTGATCTCTTCTCTCTTGAGTCTACAGATCTTCCATGGCGATTTCTACGATGGCTCTTTCAAAGATGAAGTTCGACACTAGTTTCCACGTCGACTTCGAATCGATCAGTCACTGTGATCCTATCTTTCAATTGGTATCAGTCACTGTGATCTTATTTTTCACGAAATATTACAGCTATGTGATGATCAGGGTCTGAAGAAGTTTATGTCCACATGGATCAAACTATCTATTTCTGAGATCAAAGAATGGGTTTACTCTTCCTCAACAAATGACTACTCCCTTTCTGCTTCCTCTATCCCTTCTTCATCTAGGGGCATGCTTCCAGTTTTCACTGAAACTAGGCGGCGGGAGGTGTCCAATGAAGATGCAGCAGGTTCAGCCTCAGCAGACCTTCAAGCTCAATCTCCTCCTGCAGTACAGGAATAAGAAGTGTTTCGGAAATTTTGTGCAGATATAGATGACCAATGAAGCTGCAGCAGTTCCAATAGCAGTAACAATTCCAGAAATAGCAGAAGCAGATTATGATGATACAGATTGTATTGACACAGGTTTGGGCAATGTTCAACATCAACAACAACATCAGAAATAGCAACAGTAGAAGCAAATGCTCCAGTTTATTGCTTTGTATTTTCTCTGTGTTATATAAATAGTGTCCTTACCCAAATAGGGGGAGATTGTTGGAACCCTAGTTCTGATATGGGTAAGGATCACTATTAGGTTTGCTTAGACTGACCCAAAATGTATAGTCAGGGTCATAGGTTTATTTATTTAGTCTAGGCCAAGAGTCAACATCACATGGATCAGCCTACAACAGCTTGTCAGAGACTCAAGCAGTTATGTCGACACCCAGAAGAATTGTGTCGACACACAGAAAGGCTGTGTCGACACCCAGAAGAATTGTGTCGACACACAGAAAGGCTGTGTCAACACACAGAAGATTTTTGTTGACACACAGACTATCAGTCGACATAGATAATATTAGTCGACACTAGCTCAGTCGACACAAAATGGATTTGTGTCGACACAGTTCACAGATTATTAGTCGACAGTATCAGTCGACACCAGAAGGACTTGTGTCGACACCCAGAACCATCTGTCGACACAGTTCACAGAAGCTCTTTCAAAAGGAGAAGTCAAATTCTCAGGTCGACGAACCAAGTTCTGAGCTCGACGATTTCTGACTTCTTTAGTATGTTATTCTAGAAAATATTCTATGTCCAGAAACAATTCTCAGCTCGACGAACAGAAGGTATATGATCGACGAACACAAGAACTCAGCTCGATGATCGTCGATCTCCCATCGACGATCTCAGAGTCTTCTACTCTGAACTGAGGTCGATGATCTACGAGCTCAGGTCGACGATCTTGTGCTTCTCAGCAGTTATCTCAGATCTACGATACTTGCTCACAGGTCGATGATCTCTTAACCCAGTTTGATGATCTCTGAGCCAAGCTCTACGATTTTTTACTGCCTTCAGTTATTAGTTCTCTCAGTACGGCAATTATATTCTGATAATTAATGCTGACATTCTCAAGGATAATAGCTGTATCTCATGAAGCATTGATTATGGTATTCACAGAATATTTTGTCAAGACAGTTATGGAAGTGCATTTATGATTGCTAGCCATTCTACCCGTTTGGACTCCTAAATTCTTGCATAGAATTAAGTACTATCTGGGAATTCAAATTCAGGTCGTTAGTCATTCCAAAAATATACAGAGAACTTAAAAAGACAGAGACAACAAGAATCATAGCAAGAGTCAGAAAATCAGTCTTTTTTTTGCTCTGAAGGTCTCCCGTTTTTGCAAAATACAAGGAAGAAGAAGAACTTGCTGAACACACAAATCTCTCTAGTCTTCTTCCTTCATCAGGCTTCAACAATCTACAGAGAGCTCGAATCAACATCAATCTGAAGACCTACACCCTGAACAAAGCTTCCTTCTTCCTGAAATAACTCAATATCTCAGGGGGAGCTTTGGCATCATCAAATACACATAGTATTCACGTTGTGTTTGAGAAAAAGAAGACTGTCATCTATTTTTCTTTAACATTCTCGTGTACAGGGTTCTTACTCCCTTCAAAAGTAAACTCCTTGGTCATAGGGCACCTGATCAAAAACCTATTAGTTTTTAGGCACCTGATCAAAAGCCTGATGGGTTTCTAGATCCACCTGAAGTAGATCTTGTGGTGATACGGCACCTGATCAAAACATACATGGATTCCTACCAGGGTGGTAGAAGGTGGATGTACCCAGATTTGGGGAACCACTATAAAATTTCTTGTGTCGTCTGGATTGCTTTGTGTTTTCTTTGTGTATTGTACTGTGATAGTTTCTTACTTTTACCTCTTACATATAAGTATCAATATTTTTAGTTCCGCAATAAATATAAACATTTTTTATATATACTCTATTCACCCCCCCTCTAGAGTAAACTGTATCTATCCCTCACTTTCACCGAGAGTTCATTTTTCATGGAAAAATCATGAAAATGCAAGCTTCAATCGCGCTCAATTGAGCCCGATTTTACTTCTAAAAGATCCCTACAATCTATCCACAGTGAGAGAGGAAGGGGAGGACCTTGTATGCGGCCTGGAGAAGCGTTGATCGCCGGGAATCCATGGTGGTGGCGGCGCCGCTCGGGTTTCTGCAACTATACAGGGAAGTGGCTCTAAATTGTCGGGGTGAGAGTGGAAGCAACTCCTTGGAGCCCACTGAAGCTTTTAAAATCATCAGATGGGGAAGGGGGGCTGTCATGGCATCAATACCATTAATGGCCATGAATGGCTAGGCTCATCCATGGTGATGGGTGGTGAATCTGCCTTGGGGTGGCAAGGAAACGGCTGGAAACTTCTCCTCTCCTCCAGAGGAGTTTAATCTATCCACCAAAGGTGGCCCTTGGCCTCCCCATGTATGAATGACCTTCTCCTTCTCCTTTCTCTCTCCTCCATTAAAGGGAAAATGGATTTTTCTCTCTCCTGGTCATCAAGGCCGAATTTTGGTGTCTCCTCCAGCTTATTGGCAGCCCACTAACTCATAATAATAATAAAAATGAGGTTAGCCCAAGTGGGGGAAATGAATTGAGCTTGAGTTAGCCCATTTAGGCAAATTTGACCTAACACTAGAATAGAGTTGACCTTGGTCAACATGACCATTTGGGTTGACCACAATGGGTCCTTAGTGACACATTGGAGTGCCTTAAGGTCTAGGAAGGGTTGGGTAGGGTTGTCTTGGCACTTTGGAGGTCACCTACCCTTAGGAAGGGTACTTTGACCAAATTAGGGCTAGGTCAACATAGACTCTTGGGTTGACCCCAATGGGTCATTGGTGACCCATTGGCCTCACTTTAGGGTTAGGATGGCATGGGTGGGGTCCACTTGGCTAGAGGAAGGTCAACTGACCCTAAGTAGGCTAGTTTGACACATTTAGGGTTAGGGTTGACTTAGGTCAACTTAACCACTTTGACTGCCCACAGTGGGTGCTTAGTGACCCTATGGACTTCCAAAGGTGTTTGGGGTGTTTTGGTAGGGTCCTGGGATCAAGGTGTAGCCCTAAGGTCAGACCTTAGGTTTCAATGTTGAGGCTGAGCTATAGGCAGACCAAGGTGATTTTTACCTTGCCCCTTGTTCACTTGGTCCTTGAGCTTTTGGTTGTTTTGTCATGACCTAGTCATGAAAAAACAAAACCCTAGGGGTCTAGTTGTTTGGGGGATGTTACATGGGTAGTGCATAACCAAAGACCAGACCTCTCCCCCACAGGCGAGCCTTCGGACCTGCCAGCTAATGAGAGCATGCGCAGCGGGTCTACCTGGGGCCGAGCCGCGCTCGGGGTAGTGCAGAACCAAGGACCAGACCTCTCCCCCACAGGCGTGATGTAGGGATTCGTCGGATTAAAATAGCGTACAGATTTTCTTACAACTCAAGCCCACGTAACACGTTTTAACGCGTCCTAACACAAACATTCTAGCCTCACGATTCACCGTCATCCGGCACAAACACGCGGAGGGGAGTGGACTAAAAGCGACGATCTAATTAAAGTCCAATCCTTTCCCACCGAAGAACGAAAGCAAAGGTCGCCACACCTTTTTGAGAGGAAGATCAATAACTATATGCCAAGATCTTCCTCAAGCAAAAGGATCCACCATATCCGGCTTCTTGCAAGGTTTCGAAAATAAACGCAAGAAGGTTTTCGATTAAATCCAAAAGATCGTATTCAAGATCGCGGATAAAAAGCCATTGCATCCATTCCAAATCTCACAAGAACTCACAAAGGAAAGATGTAGATATTACCCTCCCCAAGATGTGGTGAAGATCACACAAGGAAAGTGGAAGAGTCACACGTCCACGCACCACCGGCGTCACACCGAGCGGCAACCTTCTTCTTCGCCGGAGTCACACCGAGAAGCATCCGCCTCCGCATTTCACAAGCCTTGGATCACCCAAGCGATTGGCTAACAAGGAGGAGAAGGAGGATGAAGGGGGCGGCAATCCAAAGGGAGGTGGCCGAAATTCTCAAGAGAGGATTAATTTAGGTTTTCAAATAGCATGCCTTCATTTCTCATCAAATAAGCCTATATATAGGCAAGTCCCAAAACAAGCAAAATAAATCTAGCCATCCAATTTTTCATCTATTGGATGGCTATGAGCACACCAAAAATTAAACATGTCCAAAATAAAAGACAACATGAAATAATTATAACATTAAACTAGGAAAATAAAGGTGCAAATAAGGAAAGGGCTTAAGCCCGCTGCGAACGAAGATTGTAGCCACCAAGGTCACGAGTCGCGGTAGAAGGTCGTCGAGCATCTTTATGTTGTGCCGCATCAACTTGGTCACGAGCAACTTGATCATCATCCACAGCAACTTGATCACGAGCACTCTTAGCATCAACGGGCAAGGGGATGGGAGATGAGCCGGCACCATCTTATCCGCACCATCTTATCCTTTAACTCACCCATGTAATCAGCCACCGATTTTGGACCTTGCCGAAGGGTGGCAAGATCGTCGAACATTTGAGTTCGGTGGTAAGCGGGCACGTATTGGTCGGTGAGCAAATTTTTCATAACCGTCCAACCAACTAGGGGTACACCATGACCGGTCCCTAAACGTCGCTCCTCATTTAACCAAAAGGTCTTGGCCCTCCCGTTTAATTTCATACGAGCTACTTGAACCTTTTGCTCATCGGTAAGGTGATACCAATCAAAATAGCATTCTATGTCAACCACCCATGTAAGGAAGACTTGGGGGTCTCCCATACCATCGTAAGAGGGGGCTTCCATACGAATCGCTTTTGTTATATCGAACTCTCTTTCTAGATTGGGAACTTGACGGGATGCTCCGGGGAAGTACCCATAATGTTCCGCAACATGCACCGGGGGTGGTCGGGGGACTTGTCCATGATTAGGTGGTGGTGGTGTTTGAGTAGCTTGGTTCGCCAAAAGTTGTGTCAGCAAACCCCTCAACTCTCCTAATTCTTGCCTAAGCTCAGTGATAGCCGTAGGATTAGTTTCCTCATCATGGTGTTCAGCCATAGTGGAGGTAGACGGGTTCGTGTACTCCGTACCGTGCCGAGTACGCATTAACACCCTAAAAATCAAAGGCTAGAGCGCAGTTTTCTCTTTGTTTTTTTTGAATTTTGAAATTTGAAATTTTGAATTTTGAAATTTGAAATTTTGAATTTTGAAAATTTGAAATTTGAATTTCAAATTTTGAAATTTGAAATTTGAAATTCGAAATTTGAAATTTGAAATTCGAAATTTGAATTTTGAATTTTTTTTGAAATTTGAAATTTAAAATTTGAAATTTTGAAATTTGAAATTTGAAATTTGAAATTCGAAATTTTAAATTTGAAATTCGAAATTTTAATTTTGAATTTTTTTGAAATTTGAAATTTAAAATTTGAAATTTTGAAATTTGAAAATTGAAATTTTGAAATTTGAAATTTGAAATCCGAAATTTGAATTCTGAAATTTGAAATTTGAATTTTGAATTTTGAATTTTGAAATTTAGAATTTGAAATTTGAAATTTTGAATTTTGAAAATCGAGATTTGAAATTTGAAATTCGAAATTTGAGTTTTGAATTTTTGAAATTTGAAATTTAAAATTTGAAATTTGAAATTCGAAATTTGAATTCTGAAATTTGAAATTTGAATTTTGAGCTGGGGAGGAGTGCCAATTAGGAAACTGACGAGAACCTCCCTCTGATTCCAAATTGATGTAGGGATTCGTCGGATTAAAATAGCGTACGAATTTTCTTACAACTCAAGCCCACGCAACACGTTCTAACGCGTCTTAACACAAACATTCTAGCCGCACGATTCACCGTCATCCCGCACAAACACGCGGAGGGGAGTGGACTAAAAGCGACGATCTAATTAAAGTCCAATCTTTTCCCACCGAAGAACGAAAGCAAAGGTCGCCACACCTTTTTGAGAGGAAGATCAATAACTATATGCCAAGATCTTCCTCAAGCAAAAGGATCCACCCGATCCGGCTTCTTGCAAGGTTTCGAAAATAAACGCAAGAAGGTTTTCGATTAAATCCAAAAGATCGTATTCAAGATCGCGGATAAAAAGCCATTGCATCCATTCCAAATCTCACAAGAACTCACAAAGGAAAGATGTAGATATTACCCTCCCCAAGATGGGGTGAAGATCACACAAGGAAAGTGGAAGAGTCACACGTCCACGAACCACCGGCGTCACACCGAGCGGCAACCTTCTTTTTCGCTGGAGTCACACCGAGAAGCAACCGCCTCCGCGTTTCACAAGCCTTGGATCACCCAATCGATTGGCTAACAAGGAGGAGAAGGAGGATGAAGGGGGCGGCAATCCCAAAGGGAGGTGGCCGAAATTCTCAAGAGAGGATTAATTTAGGTTTTCAAATAGCATGCCTTCATTTCTCATCAAATAAGCCTATATATAGGCAAGTCCCAAAACAAGCAAAATAAATCTAGCCATCCAATTTATCATCTATTGGATGGCTATGAGCACACCAAAAATTAAACATGTCCAAAATAAATGACAACATGAAATAATGATAACATTAATCTAAGAAAATAAAGGTGTAAATAAGGAAAGGGCTTAAGCCCGCCACGAACGAAGATTGTAGCCACCAAGGTCACGAGGCGCGGTAGAAGGTCGTCGAGCATCTTTATGTTGCGCCGCATCAACTTGGTCACGAGCAACTTGATCATCATCCACAACAACTTGATCACTAGCACTCTTAGCATCAACGGGCAAGGGGATGGGAGACGAGCCGGCATCAAGGCGAGCCTTCGGACCTACCAGCTAATGAGATCCTGCGCAGAGGGTTTACCTGCGGCCGAGCTGCGCTCGGGGTAGTGTAGAACCAAGGACCAGACCTCTCCCCCACAGGCAAGCCTTTGGACCTGCCAGCTAATGAGAGCCTGTGCAGCGGGTCTACCTGGGGCCGAGCCGCACTCGGGGTAGTGCAAAACCATGGACCAGACCTTTCCCCCATAGGGGAGCCTTCGGACCTACTAGATAATGAGAGCCTGCGCATCGGGTCTACCTGGGGCTGAGCCGCGCTCGGGGTAGTGCAGAACTAAGGACCAGACCTCTCCCACATAGGCGAGCCTTCAGACCTACCAGCTAATGAGAGCCTGCGCAGCGGGTCAACCTGGGGCCGAGTCGCGCTCGGGGTAGTGCAAAACCAAGGACCAAACCTCTCCCCCACAGGCGAGCCTTCGGACCTGCCAGCTAATGAGAGCCTGCGCAGCGGGTCTACTTGGGGCCAAGCCGGGCTCGGGGTAGTGGAGAACCAAGGACCAGACCTTCCCCCACAGGCGAGCATTCGGACATGCCAGCTAATGAGAGCCAGCACAGCGGGTCTACCTGGGGCCGAGCCGCGCTCGGGATAGTGCAGAACCAAGGACCAGACCTCTCCCACATAGGTGAGCCTTCAGACCTGCCAGCTAATGAGAGCCTGCGCAGCGGGTCTACATGGGGCCGAGCCGAGCTCGGGGTAGCGCAGAACCAAGGACCAGACCTCTCCCACACAAGCGAGCCTTTGGACCTGACAACTAATGAGAGCCTGCGCAGCGGGTCTAACGGGGCCGAGCCGCGCTCGGGGTAGTGCAGAACTAAGGACCAGACGTCTCCCCCATAGGCGAGCCTTCAGACCTGTTAGCTAAGGAGAGCCTGCGCAACAGGTCTACCTGGGGCCGAGCCGCGCTAGGGGTAGTGTAGAACCAAGGACCAGACTGCTCCCCCAAAGGCGAGCCTTCGGACCTGCCAGCTTATGAGAGCCTGCATAGCGAGTCTACCTGGGGCCGAGCCGCGCTCGGGGTACCGCAAAACCAAGGACCAGACCTCTCCCCCACAGGCGAGCCTTTGGACCTGCCAGCTAATGAGAGCATACGCAGCGGGTCTACCTGGGGCTGAGCCGCGCTCGGGGTAGTGCAGAACCAAGGACAAAACCTCTCCCCCACAGTCGAGCCATCGGATCTGTCAGCTAATGAGAGCCTGCGTAGCGGGTCTACCTGGGGCCAAGCCGGGATCGGGGTAGTGCAGAACCAAGGACCAGACCTCTCCCCCACAGGCGAGCCTTCGGACATGCCAGCTAATGAGAGCCTACGCAGCGGGTCTACCTGGGGCCGAGCTGCGTTCGGGGTAGTGCAGAACCAAGGACCAGACCTCTCCCCCACACGGGAGCCTTCAGACATGCCAGCTAATGAGAGCCTGCACATCGGGTCTACTTGGGGCCGAGCCGCGCTCAGGGTAGTGCAGAACCAAGGACCAGACATGTCCCCCACAGACGAGCCTTCGAACCTGCCAGCTAATGAGAGCCTGCACAGCGGCTCTACCTGGGGCCGAGCCGCGCTCGGAGTAGTTCAGAACCAAGGACCATATCTCTCCCCCACAGGCGATCCTTCGGACCTGCCAGCTAATGAGAGCCTACACAGCGGGTCTAACTGGGGTCGAGCACCGCTCGGGGTAGTGTAGAACCAAAGACTAGACCTCTCCACCACAGGCAATCCTTCAGACCTGCCAGCTAATGAGAGCCAGCGCAACGGGTCTACCTGGGGCCGAGCCGCGCTCGGGGTAGTGCAGAACCAAGGACCAGACCTCTCCCCCACAGTCGAGCCTTCGTACCTGACAGCTAATGAGAGCCTGCGCAGCGGGTCTACCTTGGGCCGAGCCGCGCTCGGCGTAGCGCAGAACTAAGGACCAGACCTTTCCCCCATAGGCAAGCCTTCAGACCTACCAGCTAATGAGATCCTGTGCAGCGGGTCTACCTGGGGCCGAGCCTCTCTCGGGGTATCGCAGAACCAAGGACCAGACCTCTCCCTCACAGGTGAGCCTTCGGACCTGCCAGCTAATGAGAGCCTGCGCAGCGGGTCTACCTGGGGCCGAGCCGCGCTCGGGGTAGCGCAGAAACAAGGACGAGACCTCTCCCACACATGCGAGCCTTTGGACCTACCTGCTAATGAGAGACCGCGCATCGAGTCTACCTGTGGCCAAGACGCGCTTGGGGTAGCGCAGAACCAAGTACCAGACCTCTCCCCCACAGGCAAGCCTTCGGACCTGCCAGCTAATGAGAGCCTTCGCAGCAGGTCTACCTGGGGCCGAGCCACACTCAGGGTAGTACAGAACCAAGGACTACACCTCTCCCCCACATGCGAGCCTTTGGACCTGCCAACTAATGAGAGCCTACGCAGCGGGTCTACCTGGGGCCGAGCCGCGATCGGGATAGTGCAGAACCAAGGAACAGACCTCCTCCCCACAGGCGAGCCTTCGGACCTGCCAGCTATGAGAGCCTGCGCAGCGGGTCTACCTGGGGCTGAGCCACGCTCGGGGTAGTACAGAACCAAGGACAAGATCTCTCCCCCACAGGCGAGTCTTCAGACCTGATAGCTAATGAGAGCCTACGCAACGGGTCTACCTGGGGACGAGTTGAGCTAGGGGTAGTGCAGAACCAAGGACCAGACCTCTACCCCACATGCGAGCCTTCAGACCTTCCAGCTAATGAGAGCCTGCGAAGCAGGTCTACCAGGGGTTGAGCTGCGCTAGAGGTAGTGCAGAACCAAGGAGCATACCTCTCCCCCACAAGAGAGCCTTCGGACCTGCCAGCTAATGAGAGCCTGCGCATCGGGTCTACCTGGGGCCGAACCGCACTCGGGGTAGTACAAAACCATGGACCAGACCTCTCCCCCATAGGGGAGCCTTCGGACCTACCAGATAATGAGAGCCTACGTAGCGGGTCTACCTGGGGCTGAGCCGCGCTCGGGGTAGTGCAGAACCAAGGACCAGACCTCTCCCCCACAGGCGAGCCTTCAGACCTACCAGCTAATGAGAGCCTGCGCAGCGGGTCTACCTGGGGCCGAGCTGCGCTCGGGGTAGTGCAGAACCAAGGACCAGACCTCTCGCCCACAGGCAAGCCTTCAGACCTGCCAACTAATGAGAGCCTGCGCAGCGGGTCTACCTGGGGCCGAGCCGCGCTCGGGGTAGTGTAGAACTAAGGTCCATACCTCTCCCCCACAGTCGAGCCTTCAGAACTGCAGGTAATGAGAGCCTGCGTAACGGGTCTACCTGAGGCCGAGCCGCGCTTGGTGTAGTGCAGAACCAAGGACCAGACCTCTTCCCCACAGGCGAGCCTTCCGACCTGCCATCTAATGAGAGCCTGAGCAGCGGGTCTACCTGGGGCCGAGCCGCGCTCGGGGTAGTGCAGAACCAAGGACCAGACCGCTCCCCCCACAAGCGAGCCTTTGGACCTGCCAGCTAATGAGAGCCTGCATAGCTGGTCTACCTAAGCCGAGCTGCGCTCGGGGTAGTGCAGAACCAAGGACCAGACCTCTCTGACAAAACCTCAAACACAGGCGAGCCTTCAGACCTGCCAGCTAATGAGAGCCTGCACAGCGGGTCTAGCTGGGCTGAGCCGAGCTCAGGGTAGCACAGACCAAAGGACCATACCTCTCCCACAACAAGCGATCCTTTGGAGCCTGACAGCTAATGAGAGCCTCTGTGGGCAGCGGGTCTACCTGGGCCGAGCCGTGCTCGGGGTAGTGCAGAACCAAGGACCAGACTTCTCCCCCACAGGCGAGCCTTCGAATTTGCCAGCTAATAGAGCCTGCACCACGGGTCTACCTGGGGCCTAGACGCGCTCGGCGTAGTGCAGAACCAAGGACCAGACCTCTCCCCCAAAGGCGAGCCTTCGAGATGCCAAGCCTACATGAGAGCCTGCAGCAGCGTGTCTACTTCAATGTGCCAAAAGAGCCTGCGCTCGTTTGTAGCGCAGACCAAGGACCAACCTCTCCCCCACATGCGAGCCCTTCGGACCTGCCAGCTAATGACAAGCCTGCGCACTGTTCTACCTAGGGCCGAACCGCGCTCGGGGTATACAGAACCAAGGATCAACCTCTCCCCCACAGGCGAGCCTTCAGACATGACAGCTAATTAGAGCCTGTTAGTGGGTTTACCTGGAGGCCGAGCCGCGCCTTCGAGGGTAGTGCAAAACAGCTAGGACCAGACCTGTCCCCCACAGACGAGCCTTCGAACCTGCCAGCTACCTGAGCGCCTAGTGCAGCGGTCTACCTGGGGTCAAGCCGCGTTCAGGGTAAGTTCGAACCACAGGAGCCATAAGACAGACCTCTTCCCCCACAGGCATCCTTCGGACCTGCCAGCTAATGAGAGCCTACGCAGCGGGTCTAACTGGGGTCGAGCCGCGCTCGGTGGTAGTGCATAACCAAAGACCAGACCTCTCCCCCACAGGCAAGCCTTCGGACCTGCCAGCATAATGAGAGCCTACGCAGGCGGGCTCTACCTGGGGCCGAGTCGCGCTCGGGGTAGTGCAGAATCAAGGTCCAGACCTCTCCCACACAGTCGAGACCTTCATGAACTCACAGCTAATGCGAGCGAGGTGCAGCGGGTCTACCTTGGGCAGATGCCACGCTCGGCGTAGCGCAGAACCAAGGACCAGACCTCTCCCCAACAGGCGAGCCTTCTAGACCTACCAGCTAATGAGATCCTGTACAGCGGGTCTACCTGGGGCCGAGCCGCGCTCGGGGTAGCGCAGAACCAAGGACCAGACCTCTCCCCCACAGGAGAACCTTCGGACTGCCCCGCTAATGAGAGCCTGCGCAGCGGATCTAACAGGGGCCGAGACCCGCGCTGAGGTAGCACAGAACCAAGACGACACCTCTCCCACCGATTCGAGCTTTGACAGGCCAGTAACAGAGCGTGCGCAGGGGTCTACCTGGGGCCAAGACGCGCTCGGGGGTGGTAGCGCATAACCAAGTACCAGACCTCTCCCCCCACAGGCAAGCCTTCAGACCTGCCAATACATGAGAGCCTTCGCAGCAGGTCTACCTGGGGCAGAGCCACACTCGGTGTAGTACAGAACCAAGGACTACACCTCTCCCCCACGGGCGAGCTTTGGACCTGCCAACTAATGAGAGCCTGCACAGTGGGTCTACCTGGGGCCGAGCCGGCGCGGGGTAGTGCAGAACCAAGGACACATACCACCTCCCCACAGGCGAGCCTTCGGACTGCCAGCTATGAGAGCCTGCGCAGCGGGGTCTACTGGGGCCGAACCACGCTCGGGGTAGCTTAGTGTAGAACAAACCGACAAGACCTCTCCCCCCACATGCGAGCCTTCAGGACCTGACAGCTAATGAGAGCCTGCGCAGCGGAGTCTACCTAGTGACGAAGGTGCGCTCGATGGGTAGTACAGAACCAAGGACCAGACTACCCCACAGGCGAGCCTTCGGACTCCTAGCCAGCTAATGGAGAACTTGCGAAGCAGGTCTTCCAGGTGTCGAGCAGCGCTCGGGTAGTGCAGAACTAAGGACCAGACCTCTCCCCCACAAGCGAGCCTTCAGACCTGCCAGCTAATGAGAGCTGCGCAGCGGGTCTACCTGGGCCGAGCCGCGCTCGGTGTAATGTGTAGTACAGAACCAAGGACCAGACCTCTCCCCCACAGGTGATCCTTCGGACCCTGCCAGCAATATTGAGAGCCGTGCGCAGCGGGTTACCTGGGGTCGCCGCCGCGCTCGGGTAGTGCAGAACCCAGGACAGGCCTCTCCCCCACAGGCAAGCCTTCAGGACCTGCCAGCTAATGAGAGCCTGTGCTGCAGCAGGTCTAAGTGGGAGCCGAGCCGCGCTCTAGCTAGTGCAGAGAACAAGGACCAGACCTCCCACACAAGCAAAATTCGGGACCTGCCAGCTAATAAGAGCTCTGCACAGCGGGTCCACCTGGGCGGGTACCCGAGCTGCGCTCGGGGTAGTGCAGAACAAGGTCCAGAGCCTCTCCACCACAGGAGAGCCTTCGGACCTGCCAGCTAATGAGAGCCTGCGCAGTGGGGTCTACCTGGGGCGATCTGCACTCGGGGTAGTGCAGAACCAAGGACCAGACCTCTCCACCAACAGTCGAGCTTCGTACACCGACCAGCTAATGAGAGCCGCGCAGGGGTCTACTTGGGCAGAGCGACGCTCGGAGTAGCGCAGGAACCAAGGAACAGCCTTCTCCCCACAGGCGAGCCTTCAACCTACCAGCTAATGAGATCTGTGCAGAGGGTCTACCTGGGGCCGAGCCGCGCTCGGGGTAGGCAGAAACCAAGGACCAGACTCTCGCCCTCCAGGGCGAAGCCTTGGGACTTGCAGGCTAAGCAGAGCTGCACAATTTTCTAGCTAATGGGCCGAGCCGCGCTCGGGGTAGTGCAGAACCAAGGACCAGACCTCTCCCC